>JBAJHX010000067.1:18008845-18022150 GCA_037176925.1 Amniataba percoides | reverse complement strand
TGTTATTCTTTTGGTTGAAAGGCAGCACAGTAAAAAGAAGATTATCAGTTAATGAACACTTTACTTGAAGTTTCCAACCCCCCCTTCACACTCGCATTAATGAAATGAACTTTGGCCACAAAATCCCACCTCTGGGCACTTCCACAATACATGTAATGAGGATGCGCACCCGGTGTAGGTGGAATAATGGAATTAATGTCTTAAATTTACAAGCATGCTCTCTGTTTAGAGAATTCGGCCTCGTATTATCTGCTTACGGCATCATTTCAGTGTTTACCGTATGACCTCAGTACAGGAGACAAAGTGAGCGCATTAGTGTGAAGGGAGCCTGAGACCGACTCCGGCCTCAGAGTCTGCCGCAGTTATTCTTTAGCCGAGGGTCAGGACCCAGAATGGCTCTTAGGACGGACACCGATGGGTCTTCTTATAGCAAAAGTAGTTTCTGTAATGAGCTCTGATCCTGGGGACCCACCATGGGGCTGAAAATCCCTGCTCTCCGGTGAGGCTGGATTCAAAATGCAAAAAGTTTAAGGAGCTAATTACCAGCTCACAAAAAGGAGTTCAGGGATGTCCAGGAGTCCGTAGGGGTTTCCACCGGTGCTTAGCTAATGGCAGAATACGAAGAAACAAAAAGAGGGAAAGAGTCATCGTCCTTCATACTGGCAAGTCGTGTCTTGCTCAATGGCAGTTCAATGCGACAGAAACTTTCCACCACGGAGTCTGTAAACTCTCCTGCTGTAAGAACTATAATCACTAACACAATGTCTCTAAAAACAATCAAACTCAACATACCTGAAGAATGTTTGAAGCTTCTTGGAAATGTTATCAAAAGACTGATTACTGATAGATGTATTAATCTATGAGAAGTGTTTGTGAGCAAGATCTCATGTTGGCCCATCAGTTTAAGAACTTCAGCTATTTGGGATAATTAAAACCACAACAGATGATTATTTATAATGAACCAATGAAAACATTTTACACTTCAGCAAAAAGGAAGTTAGAGGTTAATCCGTGTTTAATGGATATGATATTATTATGCCAGTGCACTGCATATTTAATGTTCAAACTGTAACTTGACAACTTGCCTTACCAACCTTACAACTGAGTCAACACACTGGAGCTCACACAGGTCAGAACCAACTGGAGTTTATATAAAGAACAATTTGTGTTAAAAAGGCAAAAAATGGGGAAAAAGTCTGAGTAAGATGCAAACCAGACATACAGAGGGAAGGTAAGAGAACTTATTCAAACAAAACTAATATAGCAAATACAATTTACAAAAACCTTTATGAGAGTGACTGTCATAGAGTGACACTTAGTTTGTGACAGATCCAGAGAAGCATTACAGTCTTTGCACATTCATCGGCAACCGACCAATTTCCCTGCTAATGTTCAAATTTAGTTTGTGACCTTTCCTTCTGGAGAAAGTTGCAAACAACCAAATTTCTTGGTGATAAAATATAAATGCTTGGCTGATGATCAGACTGATGTGCCTGATGTGTTCATGTTAATAGGTTTCTTATTGTGGCATGGTGAGGGGTCATTTTGTTTCAGTTTGTTCCCACCATTTGAAGCAGGGCTTGCTTGCTTATATATACGTATTCTCTAAAACTTTGAGACTCACAGTTTTCCGTCTGCACCTTGCAGCATATTGAGTAATCTAACTGGATCATGACTTCTTTAGGTTGGTATCCACTGACCCATTTTATGTGCCCGTGACTCATGTCTGGGTACCACAACAGTCGCTGAAGCACTTTGCTGTAGCCCCCTCTCCTCCCTCACCCTCTGATCTCCCCCCCTCTCATTTCCCACATTCCTCCAAAGTGACGTCTCCTGCTGTTGTGTAACATCCATCGCCCCGCGGAGAGGCCAGCGCACCGCAGGGCCCTGACAGGTAACTCCCCGGACGGCCATTTGCCTCCACTGGCAAACATTAATCCCACGCTCAGCTCGTAAAAAAAAAAAAAAAAATAGCTCCTCGGTATGGAAGCCATTACACATAGAGGGGCATGCAAGAGAGAAGAGGTCTGGAGGGGAGAAAGAGTGAAAAACAATATGAGAAGACCAGGGTGGATGGAAAATAAGAGACTTTAGGTGCTCCCTTTTGAGTATCAGTCACCTTGTGTAGACTTTAAAATGTTTTAAAGGTTTGTAGTTGGCTCCCTTGTGGACAGCGGCAGCTATGGTCATTTGGTGTGGGACATAGCCATTATTTAAAGATGAAATATATAAATTACCATTGCTGTGGGAGGTAATTGCCACTGATGCACTGTAATGGGGTTCAACCATCAATACACAGAATCTAAAACTGCCTGGCTCATGTAAAGGGCTGATTAGTTAGGTGACTGAAAACACCCCTGACTGACCAGATTACAATTTGTACTTGGTAAAGTGGTTAATTTACACTGGAAACTAGCATTGTATTAGATGCCATGTGGAGTTTTGACCACTAGTATCTCTAATGAACAATGATTTTACCACTGGGCCTGTGTTTTATTTGTGTCTTGTTCTCGGGTGTGCACCTACCAAGTAGGTACAATGATCCTGCTGTGAGTTTTGCTGACTTTAAAGACCAGAAAACAAAGCTCAAACTTTTAGATCAAGACAGATCAATAAAATAAAAGAACTCAGGAAGAAAAGAACCTGATGTATAAAAATGGAGGCATGTGGAGTGCAAAAACTGCACAAAAATCTAAAGTTCAAAGAAATCAGTGCTAACAGGATGTCTTAGATGATTACTTCATCTGAACGTAGCATGTCCTGTAAAAGGTACGTAAACCACCAAATTGCAAAAAAGAAAAAGAAAAAAGTTTTATTGGCTCTCAGTCCACGCCGCTATTTTCAGAGCGCTCGTCATTGCCGTGTGCACTTGTGCTCCTGTTGCCTTAAGGCATGCTGAGTATCTGAATGTTTTCTGAGCCACAAGGTCAGACAGACAGTGGCGGTGTTAAGACAGCTCACACACACAACAGGGATGAGAGAGTCTTAAATTATTCAGGAGTAGACAAAACCCAGACCTGGTAACTTTTCAAAGTGTGAAAGAGAAAGGCTGCTCTGTCAGGAGAGTCCCCTGGGCCCACCGACGCGAACCACTTCACATTCTGACCATTCAGGCCGAGTTTCCTGCTGGAGAAAATAACACGAGTCCTGTGTGAGAAGACACACAACACAGACACATACACACAATGCCTGGCACATACTGTGAGGAAACAAGGGGTTTACTACAACATATGAGATGCATGCAGGATTTTGAGTTTAGATTTAACTGTTTGGGGAGATTATGTATACTGATGCATCTGTATTTCATTTACATTTCTGACCACATCTACAAGTTATGAACTATGCAGGAGGAAATCTTTCATATAGTCATTTAGATATTGGTCATATATACATATCAATCCTGTCGTTTCTGTAAAGGTAATTCATCTTCAGCTATGTGAAATGCAGCATTTGGCTCTCCTGTCTCGCTGAAGAGCAGGTCTGAGAGTCATTTTGCCTTAAAAAAAAAAAGCACAAAATAGACTTAGTGTCCCTTGATGCTATAAATGCTGCTTCAGAGGTTTTTCTAGAATACAGAATAAAATTCTGGGTCAGTCACTGAATTATGAACTAGTTCTGGCAGGACACTCTGCTGCATATACAAACAGGCATCATTATGAGTGGTTCACTGAGCCCAGATTTCAGTCAAGTATTGCAGTGTACTTTGGTGTGCACATTAAAATGCTGATGCACTGCAGGTTGTCTCCTCAAATAAAACTGCAACATGCTTATTGCTTTACAGAGGTTTAACAATAAGCTCAGTGCTACTCGTTGTCGGGAAAGATTTGCTTTAGGAGCTTATTGGCCCGAAGGGAAGAGAAGTGGAGGTTCTCCATTTGGAGCCGAAGAACAGCCAATAAATGCATTCATATAATCCAGCTGTGGATACTCTGAACTTCCATATCCAGGAGTGCTTTTGTGAAGAAGTGCTGTATAGTTCACTATTCAGCAGCATGAGCACTGATTCGAGGGTGTGGTCAGTTAAGGGTGAAGAGAGCAAACAAGAGAGCAAGATGATTTTCGGGTAAAGCTTCGCTCAAAAAAAAAAAATAAATCACAGTGTGGACGCATAACGCAAACGATGTTGAGTGAGTATGAGTTTTATTGCCAATTCTCCTTTTCTTTTATCGTACGTTTTTCATGTACTGTGTACTGCGTGTGCAGTTAATCAGGAATATGTGCTTGCATGAGCTGCATTTAGCCAATGAAGCTGCTTGTTGAAGTCGCACTGTTTTGCAGGAAAAGTTAAGAAGGGTTCAGCTGTGTTGCAGAAAACCCTCTGACTGGCAACCCTGCTGCACTGCCAAACTGGATCCTTTCAGGTTTAAAAACATATTAACCAAACAGCTCCATAGTCAAACTTTCAAAACTTGGTGCAAAGTGACTATGTGATGTTTAATGGCTACCGCTGATGTTAAGTTATGCTTTACCTGCGACATCATGGTGAAAAAAGGAAAACTCTGTTGCTGTTGCATGTTATCTGGCAGTTGGTTGGGTTATAAGTTTAATAATGTCACAAATCTTGTATATTAGCTATTAAACATTCCCTATTTTGGACTACGTTCCCTCAGAGTGTATGACAGTCAAGCTGGTTTTATGACTGGTCAACACTGCATACTTGTTCAAGCGCAGCAGCAATGTACTTTGTCTCTGTGAGTGGATCCTCTGACTTCAGTGATGTCGAGGAACTCTCTAAATGTTAATGCGACAGAGCCCCAGCCAGGCACGTGGGAAAGCCACAGAGCGCTGCGAGAAAAGACGCCCTCAGACGCAATGTCAAGCCAAATTTGGAGGTCAGAAGCGGAAAGGTATATTTGAGGATGGCAGCAAAATGCGGAGGTGTAATTGCCGCCCTCCATGATACACGTAGCTTTTAACAGGACATTTTATTGAAACAGATTGATGCCAGAGGTCAGCGTCAGTACCCGCAGCACTGTAGGAACACAGCAGCTAATAAAAACAGCTCTAGCATTGTCTGTTTTCTCAGCACCTCCACTTGCAGGTTCTTCATTAGCTCTTGGCAGCCTGGTGGCAGTTTGAGCCTCACATGCACCACTTTTTTTTTCCTGTTTACATGCCAGTTTCAATGAATAGTAATGAGCATTGTTGTTGTTGCTCTGATTGCTGATGACCTTCTCAGTCTCTTCTGGCACAGATATTATTCTGTCTTGCAGAAATGAATTGCGTCGGTACATGCAAGCCATCAGCAGTTTTAATGCATGCTTAATAGGCCCTCCTGTGTTTGACATCCGCTGCTGCTTTCCGTCATCCCCGTTACAACATGGCTGCGATGGCCGATATACATTATACATTAAGGAGATAAGAGCCGTTTGCTGAGTGCACACAATGAGACCCTCTAAACAAATGCTCAATGTGACCTTGCTCATACGCTCGTCAGTAATAGCATATGGTCTACGTATGTCCACACTGAGGGAGAAAACATTACCCCTCTCCATTACATTACAACTCGGAGAAGGAACTTGTGGGTCGTACAGGACACTTTTGGTCCTCTTTGACCAACGAAGATCGCAAACGAAACCAGATTTTGTACGTGAAAAGTTATTTGTTTTGTTCTTTGTGATTGACAGTTCTGCCATGTGATGTTGTTCACATGGATTTTAGGAAAAAGTGAATAAAAAAACATAAAGCTGGACACCTTATTAGTAATTTGTATAATAGTGATGGTCTAATTTTCTAGCTATTTTTCAGCTTTGTAACTTGTGTTCAACCACAGTAACGGAAATAACTAAACCTGAAGCACGGACGTAAAGCAGGAAAAACAGTCTAAGAACTAAATTTGTACCCTGGCTCCCCCTGGCAAAATGTTTCTTTAGAGAGAAACCCCATGCTGAATAATTATTATTTTGCACAATACACACAGTGGTGTTGGTACATTATGTTGATGAAGGTAATCAAACAATCAAACAATACAAAATCAAGGATGTGCACAAGGTAGGGGTCAAATGGCCTGAGCATGCCCTCTTTAGTTGAGCTGTGCTTTGGAAGAAAAGGGGAAAAAAAGCATTTTTGCTGTTGTGGCTGAATAAATATAAATAGTTAAGCCAAGTCATGTCACGAAATCATCCACACCGTAATGACATGCCTGTTTCAGTGTTAGCATATGTATTATTGATCGCTGCAGCTTTAAGTTTGCTTAGAGACTCGATGTTTACTCTCTTTTCCTTTGGCAAATATTTCCAAAACCAGTCAATGCTCATTATGGAGATTTATTTTTAAGTAAATTAAATTATGTAAATGAATGAAGTGTGTCATATGCATAAGGATAAAATTTTTCCTGTATGGAATAACATTATCTAAAACATAGTCTAAAATATTTGTTAAAATCAAAACAGTATTTGTAAAAGTGCATTGAGATCCCAGTAAAAGTTCCTGTTCTAGTGCAAAGTAAAATTGCACTGAGCGATTACAGGCCTAATTTAGTTAAGCGGCTCATGCAGCAGCACTAAAACAAGACTCAATCTAAAACCAGCGGGTGTCATTTTTGCACTGTGGGTTGAAAAACAGAAAAATATCCTTGTTGGTTGTTACAATTTTCACTTTCAGAAGTGACAGCAAAGTAGGAATGGCATTAAGTGAACTCTAACAGTGAAATCAAATAAAAACAGCAACAACATCTTTTGATGCTTGTTATCTGGAACCGCCAGCGACTCTGCTTTTTGTCACATTGACTTGGATTGCAAGTGACGTTCCTTTAAATCAGTTTGAGGGCCTGTCCCAGAGAAGTGTTTTAGAGTTAGTTTTGGAGCTAAAAATAAGTTGCATGACCTCGGTGATCAGTTCTCTTATGATCAGCTGTCTTTTCAAACTTTGACATGTGTACAGTGTAAGTGGCCCGTTTCCTGTCGCGTTTGAAAGCCGCTGGATGAATCTCAACACCTTAGACAGCCAATTAAAGTCAGGACCTACAACTGCACACTCTGCTATACCTGCTGCCATGATGTAATCATAACGTAACTTGTGATAAATACCGCGAGTAATTTGACAGCTTTTCACGAAGGCTGACGTTTGACCGGCAAATTGGAGTGTTAAAGTTCTGGTACAGTCTCACAGCAACGTGCATGCACTCATGTCAGATGTACTTTGGGTGTGCAGACGTCCCCACGCTTGCAGTCACTCAGCCATTATTGTCTAGATAGCATGTCAACATCTGCAAACAGCTGTATGATGATGTGGGGGAGGGCGAAAGGACCCGGAGGACACTTTCTGGCCAGCGCACAGAGCAGCACGGAGGGCAGCGTGTCTTCTCGCAGTGCTGTGTAATCAGATCTAACCAGCCATGAGAAGGTGCGGTGTCAGTGCCGTGCTGCTGACATGGTACTTTTATTTCTGACAAGGTGTCCAGCTGAGCTTTTCAAGTACATGCATGAGAGTTTCTGCGAGGTACCTGTGTTGTAGCTCAGCTGGCGGCTCCACTATGAGAGGCTCCCGTGGTGTGTGTGTCTTTGTGTGTGTGTGTGTGCTGTTTATCAAAGTTAACGTCACTATTCATCAGCCCTGGACACGTCGTTTGGCTCTGAATATAGCACAGATATACGTGTTGTGTGTACAGAAGAATAAATAATGTTGCCTGTGATGTCACAGTTGAAAAAAGGCCAGAAAATTCAGCTTTAACTGAACTTTCAAATCCAAGCAGACACATATAAGCTCATAAACAGGGACAAGGATCTGTGGTTGCTCCAACCTGAAAAAAAGTTTTTAATTTGTTATGAAATGGTCTCAGTTTAACACTGATGCCTCCATATGACATAAGCAGAGCTACAAAGGAGAGTATTATTCAATGTTGGATTTATATTTATCAGGTGTGCACAAACATGACTGTGATGGGATGATAACGTTACAGCCGGATGTGTGACTGAGCAGGGGTGATAGCACATTCGCATAGCTGTGTGTTTGTCAGCTTTTTTGTGGGGTTCATTAATCCCCAGGTGGCCAAGAAAAAAATAAAGAAGAAATTGAAGAAAGCAGCCATTGTGAACTTCATGACTGCAATTTTAAAATGACATAAATAAAACTCACTCAATCCTCGCTTTTGCCTTTCGAAGTCATTCATCTGTGCAGCGTTTCAAAAGGGGGAGGTGCTGAGGTGAAGCTTGTGGGGGGTGTCGTGTGTTGCACTTTTATCATGAAAGTTTTTAAGGAAACGTTTTTAAAGGAAAAAAAGATCCTCTGGGATTTCAGGAGGAAGACGAGCAGAAAGAGAGCTCATTTTCAGGGAGGGGGAACTCCAGATCCGTGTCCCAGTTGTATCCTACTGTACTTATTCCAGCCGTGTTTTGTTTATGTGGTATGTTTACGCTTACAATAAATTTAGAATCAATCACCACCAAGCGCAGGAATGCAAAAAGACAATTGCTCTTAGAGGGGTAGATAAAGTAATTTTGAAGTCAGCACATACAATAGAGAAACGCTCAAAGCTAAAGTAAACAGGAAGGCCCCGCGGCTGCTTCATCGGCATACAGAGAAGCACAAAGTATATTTTACTGTACCAAAACTCATTTCTCTGTCGCATAAAAACCCTCTTTGAATCTGCCCAGAAAGCGCTTACTTTGGCCTAAGTGGGACATTAGCTGAATTCACCTTGGAAAATGTTTAAGGTAACACACCAGGAGGCACGGTACATGCCACTTCGAAGGACATTTTCTCCCCATCAATTTGCTTTCACTGGCATTATGTGAACATTTAAAGGCGTTAAGGGTCCATTTTTTTGTGACAGCGGCAGTAGTTTGGTTTCGACTGCCACGCCCAGCAGATTGCGGGCGGCCCATAGGTGGGTGGAAAGGGCCTGAACAGGAGGGGGCCATCATTTAAACGAAGCAGTGCAGAGTGAGTTTTTATGGAAAATGAGCGGTACACAGACGACATTTGGTATTCTGCCACCAGTGACAAACTAAACACTGGAGCTAAATGTGCACAAATGGAATACTTCTGTAAATAAACCAAATTAGATTCATATTTATTTATTCAACTTATTTTATTACCGTGCATTAATTGTATATTTAGTTTTCTGCAATTTACTTTTGTTTCAGCAAAGTAAATATAAATAGTTGTTGTATTTGTTATTATATATTTTTGCTGTAACATGCAGACAGTTTCCCGTTTTGTGTTATACGTGCATGCATGGCTCAGTGTGTGTGCATCAGTGTGTTTATGCACACGGTTGTGTACACTGGCACGACAGTTTGAGTCATTAATGGCCGGGTTTGTTTATAAGGGTTTTAGCGGCTTTGCATATGGACGCCATCTGAGCAGAAACATTTTATGGCTGACATGGTTTGTTTAGCATTCTCTTTGGACACCCGCGGCGCTGACGGATGCTTGTTTGACAAACAGCGCGGCCTAATTGCAACCTGACAGAAACGCAAAAACAAACAACAGGCAGACGCGCACAAAAAGTTCAAACGACATAACGGGAGAGTCGCATATTTCATCAGCCGCTCGCAACAAACGGTGGGTGGTCGAGAAAAAGAGCATCCTGAACAGATAGGTTGTGTTTTTACAGCAGTGACGGATGGAGACGCAGCCATCGCCAGAAGAAAACCGAATCAATGAATAATAACGGAAACTAGACCCTGCGGTTCGCTGTGTGCCCCGAAGGCTGCAGCTTAAACATTGTTAGGTTGAATAAATAGCTTCTGAATCTGAACCAGAGCCTTTATTTCAGCCCGACACAGAGCTGCAGTGCATAAACACTGAACTGTAAACAGCCAGAGCTCATTTCCCTCCAGTGAGATCGTTTAAGATTGGTGTGAAACTCATAAGAGCAACACATTAAAAGCAGAACCAGACCTGCAGGCAGATTCAAAGAACACTGACAAAAGTTTCAAGCAATGCAGCTCTGGGTGTCACGCTAGATGGCTGTTTCCCACCCCCCAGAAGTATTGTAATATCACAAATAAAGGCTTGCATTCAAATAGAAAGGAGGGAAAAGAGAGGAAAACACAACTACAGAGAGTTAAAGTACTGATTAAATTAATATTTTTAACAATAAATGTTGATTATTCTCACTCAAACATAATTGATTGTGATCACAACAACACCTCCGTCTTTGCTGAGCTGCTGTTTTAGCTCCGCACTCCCTGAAGAGGTTTTATAATAATAAAAACTTTTAATGTAAAACAGATGAGAGAAGCTTTCACTTTTCAGCAATAACAGTGAAAAGACAGCAGCAGAAAATGAACATGGTACGTGGAGTGAAACTCCAAAAACATCAGAAAAACAGCCCCGAAGCGAAGTCGGCTTTCGTCGGCGTCTAGGTTACTCTGCATCCACGGTGGCGAGCTGATCCAGTATAGTTTGTGCGAAGGAGAAAAAGAAAAAGCAGGAAGCAGGATAACAAATCCTTATCAGAGCCCGAAGAAAGGATTGGCACACATTCCTGGTAGATTCCCTCTGCAAATAAATGTGGAGTTTTACCTCGTAATGCTGATGTCGGTCCAACACCACCTTACACGCAGTCGAAGTCCAGACATCCTTGGACCTACAAATCATTAAATCAATACTGGGTTATAACATCTTGATGTTAAGTTTCTAAGGAGGAATGAATACTTTCCTGCACATATTTCACAATAAAAATAAATAAAAAACTATTTCAACCTAGTCCAGATGAGCATGGTGAATTTTCACAACGGACAAACAAACCACTGCAAACAGAAGCTGATGAGAAAACAGAAGAGAATATTATAAGTAAATATGATTAATTGTATCTGTTTTGATGGACTAATTAGCTTTTTCAGGACTCAGTTTGCAGAGAAAAGCACTTTTTTTCTGGGTTTATTCACATGTTTGGGAAACATTCAGGTTCCTGAGTGTTTACTGCTCGAGTTTGTTTTGGGAAGTGGGCACCATGTTGTTCGAGCTTAGCTGGATCCAAATCACTGAGGCTTTCAGGATTTTGGTGTCAGTGCTTCTCTGAATGAAATGTCGGCTGTTTCTTACAAGTCGGGATGAGATTCGCACTAAGTGACAAGGAAACGAGCACAGAACACAACACGTCACGCTCGCCATGAGACGGACGTTCATCTGCTTCTCGAGGCAAATCCATTACACGTTACTTTAAAGTCCAATAAACAAAGTGCTCGTGAGTGAACTTTTGTTTCTCTTCCTCTCTGCTTTGTTTAGATTCACAGAGAACAAAACACACACATTTCCTGGAAAATAAACTTTTCCATTTCACTTCAGGAAGAATTAAATAAACCGTGATCACATTTGTACTCTCTGAGCTGGAAAAGTATTAAAGTGGGTTATAACTACGTGAAGGCCGTGCAGAAACGTGTGTGAGTCAATTTATCAAACATGTTATCACGTTATTGTATCCATGGTGGCTCTGAAAGATTTCACGTTATTTGTACTGACTGAGATCTAACTGTGAAATTGTTTGCTGCTGTTTTATTCAACATCAAGCTTAAGAAATGTTTCAGTGTCTCATCCTCTCTGTTAGCCTATTCTTGTCCCATCATCATGCCCAGTGTTTGCACATTTTCTGTTTTATTTTGCAGCACGTATCTCTCCGCTGGTTTCAGACACTTCACTTCCTGCCCTCTGGGTGTACATTATCTGTTTGTTCCTCCTTTGCCAGTTTGTCTTTGTCCCCCGTGTCAACCGTCATCTTACTTTGCCTCCGCCTGCTTTCTATTTAATTTGTTTGCCTGGTCTGACTGACTGCCTGTGTACCGACCTTTGCCTGAACTTAAATATAAAGACCCTCTTTTTTTTTTTTTACATACAAATCCCTCTGTCTCTGAGTCATGCTGCTGAGGTCTCTTCCTTGTGTACCGGACGTTACAATAACCATACAGTGCACAGGAGGAAAAGATCAATGCAGCTTAATAACTGATGAAAACACTGCGGCAGGAAATAGGAAATTGCTCTCTCTCCAGTGTCCTTGGCCGCTGGCTGTTCCCCGCTTATTTAAGACAATGAGATTTCTCAATTAGAGCCATCCAGAACTGATTATTAATCCGGCAGCATGATGTGAGTCAGCAGCAGCTTATTAGACCACGTTTCCTCGCTTCTCATCTCCTCACCTCTGCTTTGTTTGTTTCTCCCGTTGTCCCCGTTTTATCCTTTTAACACGTGTTTGTTAATCCTGTGTGCTCCTCTGTCCTCCTGCTCCAACTTGGGCAATAAAACTTAAAACTCCCAGCGTGGATAGACGTGACTGGAAGTAAGAGTTAAAATGTGTTCATTGAGAATATGGGTGAAAAAAACACACAATTTCCTAAGTAAAAATGAAACAATCATAAATATGAAACCAAATGAGCATCTTTTTTACTATAAAACACTAAAGATTATCATGGTTTACTGGAACTTGTCCAAAAAGAGAACGTCCTCTTTGGACATTGACGTCCATTATCACAACAATCTGATATGCCTGTTGGCGTTTTTAAGTATTTCCAAAGACACAAAAGTGCAAAATTTTAATATTTCCTTGCATACATTACCTCCTTAATGTGTGCAAGTTGCTGACCATGGAAGTTTCTGAACATGATCAAAAAGATGTTGAACAGGATGCTCAATTTGACGGGAAGCTGGTATAAACTAATCAGAAATGGTGTTACGAGACCTGTTGGAGGACTTGGTCAGAAGCTCAGCAGCAGCGTTTTGGACAACTTGTAGATCCAGATCCAGGAATCGTTAGTTAATTCAGTGTTATAAATCTGCAAAGTCGTTCTGTGTTTACCTGAAAGAAGGAAAGAAATATAAAAGAAAGAAATTATTCTCGGTTCCAGTTAAGCAACATTAAACACTAGTGCCGCCCCATTATTAGCATCAAGAAGGAAGCTGTGGACCCCCCTGTTAGAGGTCCCTTCAATATTTAGGCATATTAATAAGGAGGACTGGATCCAAACTCTAAAATTCTCATTAAAACACGACTCCACAGCGAGGTGAGTGGTCAAGTGACTGAAATGACGGGACACCTCAGTAGGACTTTGACATCGCATTGTCAAATGATTGTGTGAAGAGTGTGACAGCAACACATGCTCAGAGCTCACATTGTTGAATAGCCACGTTCTGTCATTACGTTCTCACGTTCTGTAATATGTTAACACGTCTTAAATCCCCAATTAGCACGAACACATTAACACCCCCATCACCTTCATCTTCACCCTCCCGCAGAGCTGCCTGCAGAACGTACTTCCTCTCCGTTGCACGAGCAGCTGTCAGCTTCTCCAATATCCTCCGATTGGTTGATTTATTGCTCTGCTTTTCTAACACTGTCTGACACTCAGTAGTGTAATTTCACAC
>JBAJHX010000067.1:17989594-18000881 GCA_037176925.1 Amniataba percoides | reverse complement strand
AGATAGATAGATAGATAGATAGATAGATAGATAGATAGATAGATACTTTATTGATCTCCATGAGAAATTTACATTTTTTTTTTTTTTTTTTTTAGATAGATAGATAGATAGATATTTAGATAGATAGATAGATAGATATTAATTGCAATTAATACATTAATTGCTCTGTCAGCTCTTCTCATTAGAAAAGAAAGGACTGTCACTCAGATGACAAAAAAGCTTCTTGTCACCAATGTCTGAAAAAAATGAAGACAGAGAAGTTTCTTCAGTGAAAATTGCTCTGTTAAACTGGCTCCATTTCTCCTGTTTTCTGAGCTACCTTAGCAGTGCTGCACAGTTTAAGAAGTTTAGCCTCATTTAGAAAGAATCAGGTGACCACAGGTACTCCTCCGAATTAATCTTCTGTGAATATCTGCACAGTGACTGTTAGAAAAACACTTTGAAAACTATTAGCGAAGACAAACAGGAGATAGCGGTGCATTCGGCTTCACTTTCAAGACGCTTTAGCTCAGTGGGAAACAACATCTAAATATCAAGCTCTAATAAACCATATTACAGGTCCGAAACGTTTGACAGAAAAACGCTGAACCACAAAGTGTTTTTCAATCTGAGCTGACAGCATAATGAAGTCTGCGTCAAGTGAATAAAAGCGAAGGGATCCATTTTTTTTTTTGTTGTTTTTTTTTCCTGAGCCGAGCGTTCAGATAGTTTGAAAGCTTTGTTTCGACCTTGCAGAAAAGCGATGATGAATGTTAGACTTTGCTGATGTTTTATTGGCTGACAGTCTAATAGCACAGTGAATGGGTGTTTTTAAAAGTGCATTAAATGTTTTTTTTTTTTTTTCCCTCCCACAACTCTTCGAAATGACACAGCTCGCTTTGGCAGAGCTGAAGCACGCCGGCGATGAATGTGATCGACATCTACTTTGTCTCTCTCTTTGTCTGTTACTTTCACTGGTGCTGGAGTCATCCAAGTTTGTTGGAAACTTTTTCAAACTTCTGCCCAAATCATCGAGACTCTCCTGAAATACCAGCTGTATACTCTCGATTGTGCTGTGTGGTGAACGAGGCCCTGACCAGTCATTTATTCTGTTAAAGGCAGAATGAAATGAGGTCTCCCACAGTCGACTTTGGTTGGAACAAGCTCCAGAAAAAGGTAAAACCACTAACATAAATACTGATGTGCAACTGGTGCAGTGTATTGACTTTATCACAGTCTTCACAATAGGCTAAGTGATAAGTTGGCAGCGTAACGTTTAGAAAGTTAGTAATGTTTTGCACGGCATTTCTGTTTCACTTCAGTCGTAGGTGCTGCGACTGCAGAGCGCTCGCTCTCTGAGCTCAAGTTAATAAAGTCTTATTTGAGGAGCAGCACGGGACAAAGAAGACTGAGTGGATTGGCTCCACTCTGAATAGATAACAGAGCCAGGAATTTGGGATTGAGCATTGTTATTAATGACTTTGCTTAGCGTGAGGCCCTGTGACCTGCTAACCGGTGAGTACAGGTTTCTCTTTGTTGTGAAGCAGGATCAAGGATTTAAATCGATGCAGCTGTTTCTTCTTATTTTGTAAAACGAAAAAAAAGTTCACCTACTGTAATTTATGTCTGTGATAACATTTGACTGCTGTGCCACTGCCAAATGCCAATGAATGTTTTTGTCCAGGTGCCATTTATTCCTACTGAGCAGGCCTAAAACGAGTCACTGTGCTTTTCTTGATGGTTATTTGTTCTGTGCTTGTCCACATACTGTGTAGTCTGCATTTGTGTGTTGTTGTTTTTTTTTTTTTTTTTTTTTTTTTTTTTTACAGGCCAAAGCCATTTTGGATGTTTGATAGTTGGAGAAGTCAGGCCGGTGGCGGTTTGAGTCCAGTGTAGCGGCAGGCTGCTGTCCATGGTGCTGATCAGAGTCTGGTTTGTGGAGTGCAGCCTCTCCATGGCGCCTCTCCACAGCAAATGTTGCTTTACCATTGTCTGGAGCAGTCATGTGTGTGTGTGCGTGTGTTTCTGTTTGTGTTTGAGGCAAAGCGGGTGGGCCCAAGAAAAATTTCAGCACCGGGGCCAATTTCAATGAAGCTGCTGGCTAAAACAAACCCATAAATAATGAAGCCAACTGCTGCTTAGCAAGCTCCACCACAGAGATTTCTCATGAAGCTACATGAACATGAAAAACCATTCAAGCTGACAAACATTCATCAGCATAATAGTGTGCTCTGCATGAGACTTTATATGACATTTCTCACAGGAAATATAGTCACAGAAACATTTGAAGCCCCACCTGGAACACAAATAACACATTTTACCTCTAATCATTTACTAATCTCTTTCTTTCATCCTCTCTCTTTCTAGCCTCTCTCATCGCCATTTTGTTGTCTTTTTGTTCCTTCAAGCAAATAACTGCAGCAGCATCAAACACCTGCCTGTAAAAACACTAAAGTATCAACGTTTGTTTTGGTGCCTCCTGTGTTTGTCGCTTTTAAAGAGCAGAGAGCGTCTCAGAGATTTCCCTCTACAGTACGCTCCATTTCTGTCACCTCCTTTTAGCCTCCTGCCATCACCACATGTGATGCCTTTCTACCACTGAAACGTGTCTCCGGGCTAATGTGATTATATCTTAACTGAAGAGCAGAACATCCATAAAGTCCAGGAAAAAAAAGGGTAAGTGTTGAAGATGTGAGAAGCTAAATGGCCTCTGGAGGGAATCTAAGGCAAATGTGGACGTGATAGTTTTGAATTTTTAAACTTAATTTACTGTAACAACAAAATATTCTCTGAAACTTGTCTTTTCTCAGTTTTGCATGCTTTATTTTACTTAATGCAAAGCGCACACACACACACACACACACACACACTTTAATGTACATGCCAGCACGTCCACAGGATTTATACTCATACCAGATATTTCTATATTAATAGAAAGGAAAGATTGTGTAAGGTTCCCATGTGCAATTTCTGATTTTCCATTTGTGACATCTACATTTTAATCTAACTCAAAATAATACAATACTGTATAATACAAAGTAATAAAAAAAAAAAGTGTATACTGACGTCTTTGCTGCATCCGTTATTCCATCACCGAGGTGTTTGCATGCGTCACACTGTGAGTGATGGCTTTCAATTTTCTTCTTTTTACTATCTCAACAGTTGGCTTAGACTTATTATAAACTGACCAAGTATCGTATAACCATCCATAATCTTAAATAAAGTTTTGATTCAACCAGCAGGCACACACAGTAAATTATTATGATATTTGTTCATAAAGTACAAGTTAAATATGTTTACTGTCACTTTCATTGACGCGCGAAAACTGGGATGTGTGTAACAAGCGGCGTTTTATGAGGGAACGGGACATCTGATTTCATTTTATTTCCTAGAGGCATATTTTAATGCCAGACATAAACGCATGGCCTCTAAATCATATCTGTACACGGCGCTGATGAGACGCGTGTTAATGTCAGTTGATATTAAAAGGTTCCTTTGTCTCTCTCTGTTTACATCCCAACAAGGCAGGAAGCCTCAGCGGATATCATCAGTCTCACAGCTCCCAGTGGTCTCACATTCTCACCCTCACCCACTCGTTTTCTCTCCCTTTATATCCTCTTTTTTCCCCTCTCTTTACAGCCCAACAGAGCGGCGAAGCTTCCTGAATATCAGCCTATAATTAAAAAGTTTACAGTCCTCATTCAGTCTGGATTCTTCCCTCTGAAGAATGGTCATGGTAAAACTTCAGAGGATATTTAGTTCTGTGCTGACAGAAATATTTACTGCAACACTCAGTAATATCTCTGTTATGCTGTGTTCACACCCAGCAAGTGAATTTTTTTTCCTTGTGTTACTGCTGCGAGCTTGACTGCGGGATATTTTGAGTTTATTTGCATTTAAACGCAAACCCGCGAATATTGGCCCTTCTCTTCCAGGCGGCTGCACTCGAGGCTGGCCTGTACCCCGTTTGATAACCTTTCAGTGGGGATTTGTGGCAGGATTTCTCATATATACACCAACTGCAGACACCAGCTCTCTGCATTAGCTTCATATGTATATGAAAGATTTGCCTTGGGGGGATTTGTGTGAACGCGCCATTAAAGACAAGGCAGAGAAGTTGCATTTAAGAGAAAGAGAAAGTGCTGGGGGACTCTGATAACAATTTTCAGTTGGATTTTAAATTCAGCAATGACTTCTGGGACTATTGAACTGCAACTAAATGGCAGCAAGCAGCAAACAAATAATGCTTTAAAAAGAACTCAAACTCAGAAAAGTTATCTCAAATCTTTTGTTTCTAAAAAAGTTTTATTTTTGAGATCCAATCATTCAGGATTCAAAGTTTATCAAACAGTAAGGTAATGGAAAATGTTTTTCTTTGTATCAGTACTGACACACTGATGAAATGTTCCTTCATTACCATGAACAAACATACAGTTTATTTTCACTGTCCCACATATGCTGTCCTGCTGCCTCAAATATTCACTAGAACATGAATTAATCCACTGAAAATAGTCCCAAACAAACGCACTATTTCCTCCTGACTGAGTAATGTTGGTTACAGCTGTTGTAGGAAATTATCTTGACATATAATGCTATTACACATTTGTGCTCTTTAGTAGCAGTTGGTTTAGGACTTGGTGTTACTGTTTTCATGAGATTTGTTGACAGCAAGCAAAATAAACAGTGGAAAATTTAGTCATATTTTAACGCCTTGAAAAAATAAAACTACATAGTTTTTTTGAATTGGTTGATATTTTTGGTGCACAAGATCATCAAGAAGAACAACTCAAACAGATTTCCATCATTATCTCTTCAGTCCCATATGGGCCACGTTCATTACGTTTATACAGCCACACACACAAAACACCATCCTAATTAGCCCTGCACAGTTTTAATGATCTTCTCTTCCAGAATACCAGTCCGGGTGTTTAAAAGGGCATAAAATGACCACTAAAACTGTTTTAACAGCTTGTGCAGCCTACTCTGCTGTTTTGCTACCAATCGAGCGCACCGTTATTCTAAAATTTCTGCCTTCTCCCTTGTAATGGAAGCAGAGAAGTTTTAACAGAAAGACTCGCTCCCGTATACCAGCTTTCAATCAGTGAACAGCTAATTGCCCCACAGCTTGAATCGCACACCTCCCGCTGTTTAGAGCCTCTTTTCATTAAAGCCTCTTCATTATGTCAACAAACAAAGTTGAGAGAGTCGAGGGCCCGAGCGTACCCGAGTAATGTCTCCAGCTAAAAGGCATAATATTAAAACGCAATTAACAGTTTAATTTGATACAGGTGTCAAAATGTGATCCAGCCAACCAAAACCAGGAGCCAAAAAAAAAAAAAAAAAGAGATTAAACATTGACTCGAGCTGTGCAGATTCTGTAGCGTTACTTTAAAGTTTGTGGTGTTTCTTGCCAAAGTACCCCCGAGCAAACAGCTCCAAGATCAGCAGACTGTGACCTTTCAGAACGAACGCATAAATGCGAGCAGTATAATCAGGAATTCACACAGATCCGGGACAAAGATGCCCTTCACAGCTCATAAAGTGACTGAATGAAACATTAGCTGCAACAATAGCCTTTTAATAGACGTTCGCCCTCTTCACATCGCTTAGTTGTTATTTAGTCATGCATGAATGTCACTGTTGTTCCCCTGTGAGAATGCAGCCACTGTGTCACCACTGTAGGTGATTCATGTGATTCCTCCCAGTGCACTTTGGCTGAAATTTAAAAAAAAAAAAAGGGAACAGTTTTTGATCAGAACCAGCGAGTACACAGCCTGAAGCAAGCGAGAGAGAGAGAGAAGAAAATGTTGGCACCTTGGAGCCCGCAGAGGGAGAAAATACCGACATCACAAAGCTCTTTGTCAGCACAAACTAAAATGACTGACCACAGAAAAAGAGGGGGAGAAGATTGGCCGGTTTTCGGTCTCTTCTGTGAGGCCTGCTGCCAGTTTCAGCAGGGAAGGTGTGAGATGTGTTTTTCTAGTGCGACAACGGTGCTTTTTTCTTTATTCTATCTTATTTTTTGGCTGATTTGGTTCATGCTCTGGGTGGATTTTCACCACTGCATGGTAGCAAACGGCTAAAACTGAGCTGGCCCTACCACAGCGAGCAGCAATATTGGTAAAGGAGCACTCGCTGTACTCCAACACGCCCTGAAAAGAGTTCTGCTGAGCCACAACAAGCTAAATCACCGTCATCCCACAGTCAGTGTGTGAATGCTACCATTGCCACAAACATAAGTCTTTATAAAAGAAGAGAAAGAGAAGTAGATGCTGCCGTCTAAAGGCAGAGAAACTTGGAGAAGTGGGTCTTTTATATCTTAAGCCACCCCCCCTCTCTCAGGTGCAACCCGTCAAATTGATGATCCAACAACAGGTGACAACAATAGACGAGCAGGTCACAACTATTTTTGCTGTTAAAAATGTATAATCCGTCCAGAGTCATTATTTTAAATGGTAAGTTAGAGTAAAAAAAAAAAAAAAAAGTTACTGCTTTTTGATTTTCCAGCTCCATTTATTTAAAATTCACCTTCCCTCCACCTGCCTGCCGTTGACTGTTGGCTATCACGTCCAATCCTCCACAGTGGATTTTCTTGGACGATGAATGGAGGCTGTTCCGCTGTGTTTGGAGTTTATGTGCTGGAACAACAGCAAAGCTCCCTCTTGATGTTTCACCCATCCAGCGCGTTTGATTTCTGCCGTTTAATGAGCGTTAACGAGATCAAAGGGCTGCTGGCCTGGTGACAGACTTTTCGCCCTGCTTAGGAATTAATTTACATTTCAATGTGTGAAAATTATTACTGTAGTTATTATAGCAATCATCAAATCAGTAGTTTATTCTGGAAGTTGTTTCACTTGCCATAACCGCATCGTTAAGATCAATCCATGACTAATGGAGGGGTTTGATGGGTGTCAGATGTGTCAGATGTTTTTTGGAGACAACCAGCCGAATTAAACAAAACAACTTCTCAATTACAGCCCCTTCCTCACAGATTATTTATATTTCTCCACCTGTGCTGTGTTAATGGTTTTCTAGGCTCCACAAATGTTTTTAAAAAAGTGAAACTTTCAGTGGATACTGAGGATGTTTTGTGTGTCAGTGTTCACAGTTAGAGACTGGGCAGCAGCCAGCTCAGTGAATCACATCCAGCTCTCTTAACACATTCATGTTTCAAACTGGCAAATGCAACACAAGTGGAACAAAAAAATCTTTTAATCTCACTTCTCTCCTGGACAACGTGACCTTTGCACCCACTGTTTATTTTCATCGTGAAGTGACAAAATCACATCTGGCTCTGCAGATTAGTGTCAGTAATTGCTGATCTATCTACGGAGATCTTTGGCTGTAATGTGAATATGTGTAACTTCATTTGCTGTATATGTGTTTCAGTGGAAGAACGTGAACTGTAAAGTGCAAACACTTTGTCACTGTGTCAAGTTGCAGTAATCTTTTTTCAAAATAAGTTTATTGATACAGTTTAGATTGCAGCTCAGTTCATAAATACAAACCGCATACAGAAAGTAGAATAAATTCGAGAGATCACTGACATAATTCATTGTATTAACACAATGTGTTCTGTACCCATTTGTTTGCATAGAACGTGTGAGGATCCTCCTTTGCGTACATCATGGCAAAAACAGAAAAAAAAAAAAAACTAACATCCTGTAACGCTTCACAAAAATGACAAATAAAAATGTCAGTCTCACAAATCTCAAGCAGACACTGAGTTTTCCCACACCATTAAAATCTGTTACCGGTGGCGGTGCCGAGGATCCACCGCTGGTATCTTCATGTTTATTAAGCGACAGAGTTCAGTACAAAACCATCTCTATGAAACAGCGCGCAGTATTTACACTTGGTTGGTATGAATGAGTGAATGACATCAGAAGTGACAGATTCACTTGTTTCAGAGTTTTTCCTCCTTTTTGTGCTCCACTGAAATGACACCATTCATTTTAAAAAGGCCTCCCGCCTCAGCAAAAAAGGGAAAGATGACCCCACCTGGATCAAACAACACTGCAGATGTATTGGATAGCATTTTTTTCCCCGTCATAAATCATGCAAGCACTGCACCTACAAGATGTGCGTGACTTTTTATGCTTCCTCAAAAAGCCAAAAAGTAAAACAAAAAAACAAATAAAGAAAAATGCCCACTGGTGCAGCTGGCAGGTAAAAACACTTCATTCAGAAGTGTCTATAAATACCAGGATCCATTACTCACTAAGCAAAAAAAAAAAAAAAAAATCAGTAAAACCACACACACATACGCAGTTAAAGTAACAGCTCAAACACAAAATATATTTCTTTAAAGGTTTTGAACTTGATGAAACAGGAATAAAAATCTTACAAATACATGGCAATCGGCATTATCTAATCATTTCCAGCAGCCAGCACAGGTCAAAGCAAACCACACCGGAAAATAAACCTTAAATAACACTCAGGGAAGAACAACATTTCCATCCGGCAGACTTGACTTTCATTTTCTTACCTACCAAAAAGGACTGCAGCTGCTTTCACTACAAGAAAGACGTTCAGCATATCTGCCTGAGAAAAGCCGCTTCCTGTTCGGCGTGGACGAAACGTGCAACAGCTGAGCAGATTCAAGCAACTGCCACCATTAAACAGCTGACTCACTGTTGTGTGAAAGACTAGTAAAATATTTAAACTGGATTCAAAACAACACAGGTGAGATCAATATTTAATCACAGATACTATCGCGGGCACTTCCCTCTCAGATTAAAGGAGAACCAGCCTCACTCATCCGTCAACAAGCCGCATTCCTATAAAATGAGTTCAACATCTTCCATACTCAGCTCCAGTAAAGCTTTTTACAAAAAACAGACTTCAACCCTCTCCGTGCAGCCCTTTAGGTAACATTCCTTAAAAGAAAAGATAAACCCTTTTTTTTTTTTTTTTTTTACTTACTCTCCTTTCAACTGAGGCATGACACCCAGAAGCTCACTCAATAACTCACTCGCAGCTCTATGGGCTCCTTACTCCAATAATCCAAGAGAAAAGTCATCTCTAAGAGAGCGACTCTTTGTGTGAAGAAGCAGAAGAAGCAGCTCTTTTATTAAAAGACGAAATGGCACAAAGTCCAGTGAAATCTTACTTTGTCTTTCCGCGACGCTCGACCTCGAAACATCCTCAGTTAACCGTCAGCATTGGGGAAATGACAAAGACTGTGCAGTTGAATGGCAAAAAAATAACTGATAACTGAGGGTCAAGTCAGCATATCGAATGTGTGATTGACGGGGAGGATGCTAATCTCGCTAACTTTCATCCTTTGATAGTTATTGTTATGAAAAAGAGAGAGCATTTAAATGTGGCTTGTTTCCAGTCACAGATGGCATCAGTTGCTTTAAGTTATCTGCAGAGGACAAAAGCTTTAATGTCGCACCGAGATGAATATTTTTTGCAGTGTATCTGTGGCTCGGGGTGAGCTGACGCTCAGTGAAGATTGGCTAATGAGCCAACCCGCCGAAGCCCATTTTCCAGGCCTCCAGCAGCTCAGAAACACAGATCAAACACTCTCTCTCTCTGCAGCCCGGCCGCGCCATCATAAGCCGAAGAAAGAGAGGAGCGCGGCTTAATCTGGGGTGGCACCGGTTCACTCGGCTGATAACACGGCAAACAAGAGAGGAGGCGTGACCCGGTCCGAACCCTGCCAGGGTCGGGTGAAAATGATCAAATTAAAAATGCGCTGAAGGAAATTTGAGTTTATACTGAGCGAATGTGACCAGTGCCGCTCCACAGCAGATTTAAATGGGCTCATTTGTCTGTTTTAAGAGATGGAGCGCTTGACTTTTAGTAACAGGACAGTTTCTGGAACAGCTGTTTGTTGCTCTTGGCATGTTGGTGATGACAGTGGCTTTGACTTACAAAAAGCAAGAAGGCCTGCAAAAGGGCCTTTAAATAACCGTCGGCATTACTTTACATTTTTCGAGATACAAGCAGACATTTTGGACCATTTTCTCTGGAATAAAAAGCTTCATTAATGTCTGTCAAAAAGCTGCAGTCTCTTTTCCTCCAGTGGTTTTTATTTGCATGTCGGCTGCTTTTTAAGCTCAAAGACAAAGAGACATCAGATCTCTCTGGGAACCAATTTCACACATATGATTACTCATGTGCCATCGGAACGACGGCACCATGAAGATGATGAAGACGTCAGCGAATCAGGAAACAGCACGAGATAAAGCTCAGTGGACTCGCCGCCGTCGTCTGACATTTTGGGGAGATTAAATCCAGTATCACTCTTCAGCACTGCAGGTTCTGTATGGATCACCAGCTTTTAACTCCAAAATGAAACTGTTCCACTTATAAACTGATGATGTAGCAAAAAGAAAATCACCAAACAACCAAACTGACTCAATAAAACGAGCTGCTTCACCATTACACAGCACGTCCAAATTACACGGTGTGTAATTTGTACATGTTTATGTGTGTAGCATTGGTGTTGTTTCAGGTCTGAAGCCAGGAGGTCATTTGAGACCTGACACCGAAAATAAAGTGTAAAATCTTAACGATTCAGATTTTACTTCAATTAACTGTTCAGTCAAACTGTCCTTAAATTGTTTTTGCAAACATGACAATCTACATTATTCACATTGCCAAGAATTAAAGATGGTGGACAAATGCAGGCCTTTGAAATAAACACCGAGTTGAAGCAATCTTTTGTAAGATGTATATGAAATAAGATAAATACGTGAAATTGTTACTGTTTTCATGTCATGAAAAAGAAACTTGGTCCAGTGATTTCTGGCCCAAAGGGAGAAGACGACTTCCTGTTTCTTTTAGGATGACGTGTTGTTTTCTAAAGTCAGAATATCTCAAATTCAGATCAAAGTCGCATCTTGTCAAACTGCCTGCAACCAGCCTCTGAACCCTTAAAATAAAAAACACCTATATTTAGACTCTTATTTCTGGCTTCACTGACATTTAGGTGTTTGTATTACACATACATCTCAGATTGAAGAGCAACAGGTTAAAAAAAGACAAAAACTAAAGAAAGGAAATGTCATAAACCCAAGCATCAACCTGTTGAACTATCACTTTGCTCCGTCTCCTCGCCTCTGTTCAACTAGCTTCTGAAACTCATTTTTATTTTTCCTTTAAAGGCTTCATAGTATTTCTGAAAATATTGTGAGTTTCTTTCAGAGAAATAACAGATCCCACTTGACAGTAAAAACTACAGAAAAGTCAACCAACTAGTGGGTTGAGTATAAATAAAGACACAACATTGCATCCAACTGATCTTCTTAAAAGCCTAATGAAAAAGAAACTAGCTTTTTCATTTGTTTAGCAGAAA
>JBAJHX010000067.1:17959636-17973544 GCA_037176925.1 Amniataba percoides | reverse complement strand
TGTGTGTGTGTGTGTGTGTGTGTGTGTGTGTGTGTGTGTGTGTGTGTGTGTGTGTGTGTGTGCGCGTGTGTGTGTGTCAGTGTCCATGTTTTACTCTGCCTCTGCCTCATCCTGCAGGGCAACAGCCAGATAATCTCCAGAGTGGGTGACTGACTGAATGCTGCTATTTTAGCTTTGCACTGTCTGCGTCTATGAATCACTCTGCAGGGTCAGAGCAAAGGAAGGAGAGGGGTTATTGCTGTAATAGCACAAAGAGGAAAAGTAAAAGGTCTCCGCTTCTGCTCTTTTCGAGTCCAAATATACGCCAGTGTGCAACGCTTGAAAGCTAAGCAGGGGGAGTACATGCAGTTTACATGGCTGGGTCTCATCTCATCTCAAAGCACAAGAGGAGACCGACATTACTGCAATAATCTTCTTTTCTCACGACCATGAACATTATGTACATACATGCACTTAATGTCTACGTTGCATATCCCTCTCCATCTGCTTTACACCACTCAGTGTTATTATGATTGTTGTATTATGATGCTTTTCTCCTTGCTTAAAGACTTCAAGAGTGATGTAAAATATGATTTACGTTCGTCAACATTTGTTTTGTTGTTCACAGTGTTTATAAGGTGGAACCACTACCAGCACGTTTGTCGGGCCGGACGGTGAAAACAGTGAACTGTTGAATATTAATTTCCTGAGAGTGATTAAGCATGCGAGGCAAACTGAGTATGTAGGCCAGTTGCACCAGCAGCATTCATTAGGCTCTCATTAATACACACAAGGAGAAAAAAGCAGAGGATGTAAGAGCGACTGGTCATGTGATAACATACATGTGATTCATGTGATACCAGTGCTGCTTGTTCCCCAGCTGAATCATCAGCTTATCAACAACATCTTACAGTAGATGGTCACAGCTGTCGCTGTTTGGCCCTTTCAGGTTCTGGACCAGTGGAGCGAACAAAACAGATTTTTTGGAACAAGAGCTACAGAGGAGCAGAGGATGCAAACCAGCCAAAAGAGTCAGGTTTGGCACACACATGTATTGTAGGTCACAGGCACAACGTTGTTTTGTCCTCACATCGGTCCGCCCCGCTTTCACCTCACTGTTCTCATTTGGAAAACTAATAAACAGATCCATTTACAGTTCAATAGAGGAATGAGCAAGGCAGAGAGGAGGAGATGGATGGTGAGGGTCAAGCGGCACAGCTGCACTCACAAAAGACACTCAGGCAGGCAGAGAAATAACTTGCACAATGCCTCCCCCTGATGGATAAAAACAACAAGTTATTCTAAAGACCACGGGTAGTCAACATTTACATGAATACAAAAAAAAAAGCCTGAAGGATAAGAAAAGCCTTTGAAAATAAATCAAACACAAAGCGCATGTTAGTTTCCTCTGTGTCTCCCTGCTGTGCAGCAATTTACAGCTTGGGATTTAAAGTCCTTAATGACCACTGTAAAGGCAACGCTGGAATATAAAGTAGTCGACACGACTCGCATTTTAATGATGTCTCCCATTAGTCGTCATAAAAGTAATATTTGGGAGAGAACAGCAGCTTGACCTGGATTCTCTGAGACGATAAAGTGGAAGGATATGTGATAACTGAATTATGCAAATGATGTGCTGAGTGCTTTTTAAAGACACTGGAAACGTTTTCTGTTCTCCCTGAAGTTCATCTCACTTTCACCACAGATTGTGGATGTTCTGCGGCAGCTGCAGCAATATTAGGCTCAAGATTCAAAGCAGAGGCATTAAGGTTAATACAGAGAGCTTAGAAGCTGCAGGTAAAAGTACAGAACAAGTCATCAGCAGACTGAGCTTTACCTTTCAGACTGCATCACACAGCAGAACGTGTCATCTGAAATATATAAATCATACTGATGATGATGTTCAAAAAGTTACATGAATGTATTAACTGTTACTGACTATTAGATAATACATTTGGGTTAATTATGTAGAGCCTCTGCTGGAGGGACAGGGTTTCCTCTGTGCTGTGAGAAATCTCTCTATTGGTGTTTACTGACATCTAGTGGACAGAATTGAAATGACGTGTTTAAAAAAAGGGTGACAAAGACCATTCATTTAAAAAAAGTCTCTTAGTCTTATTTTCAGATGTTGAAAACAAAAAAAAAAGAACTTGTTACATCATCTGAGGGATTCAATAATAAGAGAATGAAACGTGTTGACTGGACATTTCCTGTCATGCTGGAGTGTTTGTCTGTATGTCAGGATGGTATCAATGACAACCAATCCACAGCTTAAATTAGAAAGAGAAGTAACAGCTCGTCAGGTTAATGACACATGAGCATTTTCACAATGTGAAATAATATTCAATGACACAACTCTGCCAACAACACAACCCCCTGGCAACAGGACACCTCATGACATTACAGGAGTTATTGGCTGCTGCCTGCCTGATTTCAGGTTAACATATTCAGCATCATCTCACTTCTTATAACTCTCTTGTCTTCTAATTGAGCCAATTTATTTTTAATCTGTTGATCATAATCGTTTGTTGAATTTGTATAACTTTATTAGTCTGTCACTCTATTTTATTGAAATCCTTTACTTAAGTAAAAGTGCTAATACAAAAATGTTAAACTACTCTGTTATTTATATGCACACATATTCAAAGAAGGCTTTGTATGCAAAAATATACATTGATTTATTAACTAAAGCTGTGTAATTGTAGTGAGGTAAAAAACACAAATCTTCCCTCTGAAATGTATGAAGCAGAAGTAGAAAAGAGCCTTGAAAAGAAAAATATTAATACCTTGTTAGTAAATGTCCTTAGTTACATTTGGCCACTGCTGTTGGCTCACGTTTTACTCATCTTCCAGAGCGTGTTCACCCCAGAGGTATTTCACTCCTCACGTCACTTAAATTGATGCTAAACATAGATCTGAGTGTGACACATGAGGATTTCCCTGACAGCTGAGAGACTTCCTGCAGGTCAGCTGATGTTTGTTATCGCAACCGAGACGTGAACTTCATGGCAACCTGCTTGAAAGTCACACGTCTCATATTATTACCAGAAGAGTGGGCCACCATCACCATTAGGAAATCTATCTATCACTGAATATGTCTGAATAGAATATGAAAAAAAAGACTGCTGGAATATAAGTATTTTTAATGCCAAGACATGTGGAGGATTTAACTCTTTGGTGCCCCCTAGTGATATGATACAGTGTGGCAGACTGCAGTGTACATGGTGTTTTAGGAAAATCCTAATGAAGAACACTAAGAATGAATTAGGCAAACACAAGTGAAAGAATTTTACTCTGGGATTGGTTCAGATGTTGATGTTGATATTAGATGTTGGACTGTAAAATTCATTCACGTGTGGCTCCATGCTGCTTTGTAAAGGCACTCAGTAAAAACCCTGTTGTTCTTTAAGCAGAGGCAATGACATCCTTTAACCTGCCTTAGTGATTACTGTCTGTTTTTGTGTACTGGTATATAATATGTAACAGTAAATGCAACTCTGACAAACAGTTTCTGCTTTTCTCCAGAGGCACTGATATACATATATATATATATATATATATATATATATATATATATATACATATATATATGTCTACCGCGAGTTGAAATGGGGCGCCGTCATGCCACGCAGCAAAACACAGGTTAAATGGCAATCTCAGCGGCAGATTGCTTCACGGGGCTTTGCGAACAGCCGGGAATATGACCCAAACACGCTGCTGGGGAACTGACCATTCTCTCAGTTACAGAGATCAGTGTAAGTTGAAGGTGGAGGACGACGAGGGGGTAGAGAGGAGGAAAAAAGAAAGGAGCAGTTGTGGTATTAAAGAGGACAGACAAGAAAAGGGAAGTGTCAGAAGATAAAAAAAGAAAGTGCATGGAAATGGTCTCGTAATTTGCTGCCTATTTTTTCTGCATTTTCCTTCCCGTCCCTTCGGTGGTACTAATCGTGCAGGTCACCTTGAGTCGTGATATCTTTTATAGTGATGCAATACGCTGCCCAGTATGTTTTTTGGGGGGTTTTCAGGGCCTGAAAACCTATTTGCAAATCATGTTAAATCAAATAAAGTGGTTGAAAAAAGAGACTAAAGTCAGGTTTAGGGTCAGAGGTTAAAACACAAGAAAACAAAAAAGAAGGGCCGTGTATGAGGAGAATAAAAGGAGGAGATCTCCTAAACGGAAGGTTGAAGTCTGGACAGAATGAAAGGGAAGATTAACATAATTGAGGCAAGAAGAAAAGGAAGGGCAGGGTGAGGATGAAGGAGGGAGATAAGAGGGGAGCAAATGGGAGTACGGTGAGGGAGGAAAGGAGACGGGAGTGGAAACAGGAGCTGACATGGAGAGGAAGACGAGGGGATAAAGAGAGGAAGGAGCTTAAGGCAACGTTGGCTGAATCTCTGATCTCTACGTCAGACCACCGCAGTCAGGATAGTTTGTCGTGGCTTCGTCTCTGATGATGGGAAATCTTTTCTGCAGCACCGTCCTGTGACGTAGCGGTGCTGGAGAAACAGGCGCCAGTTAGGACAGTAAAAGTGGGAGGTCCCAATGACAATGCTTATACGATGATGTTTAGTGGACATTATGTTTAATTATAAGATCCAATTTTGAGCTGATGATGGCAGTAAAAGAAAGCTTAACAAAGTTATTATGATTCATCCTGAGGAAAACATGAAAGTCTGTCCTGAACTTGTTTGTCAATCCATCCGATAAATATGAAGGAACAAATGAAAAGCAATGCTGCCATTCTTTGAGCGCTAACAAGACCATAAAAAAACAAAAACAAAAAAACTTTTAGGCCAACAAGGTTTGTTTATGAACTTTTGACAGTATCACATGAAAGAAAAAGTTTGCTCAAAGTTTGAACACTACATGGTAGTGGTGATTACTACCATCACCACAACCACTGCAGCAACTACTATTCTAATAATAAGTAATTCTAGCAATACTATCCATCCATTGTTTATACCGCTTATCCTGACACAAGCTCAAAAGGTGCTAGAGATTATCCCAAGTGCCAGAATATTATAAATAGAGTAAGTATAAGAGTTTCTGTCACTGTGTATGATTGTTTGCTGTACTGTAAAGACAAATTGGGAACATTTACTTGAACTTCGCCTCCCGTGGTGAGTTTCTGTCTGTCAGCGCAGTTTCAATCTCTGCACCATAATGTTCCCATGAAGAGTCAAGATTGCAGAGCACTAAAAAACACGGAAGAGCCGTGGGACAAACTTCTCCAGATTGAGTTTCTGCGAGTCTAATGTGAGTCCATCAAAGTTTTCATGAGGTGAAAACTTTCAGCTTCTCGGCTCCTGCAGGAAGTGAGCCACTTCACTTCTCATTTCACTTTGAGCAAAAAAAAAAAAGAAGAAAAATAAACCCCACAATTCCTCTTGCTGCAGTTTCCATTGCTTTTTTTCTTCTTTCCACATTCACTTTCCTTCTTATTGCTTCATATTTATTCCTGTTATCTGTGCACTGAATCGGTCAGAACATAAATCAAGGTGCACTATCAAATTCACCCACACTGCCGCTTCACTCTCACAAAGGCGTTTGTCTGATGCAAGGACACATCCTGTTGACAAGGCATTACCACGCAGATGGATATGATGGTGGCGGTTCTGATAAATAAAAACAACAAAAAACTGACAGCTCTGGGCGGGATGCGTGCAGCGTTTGTGTGTGTTCATATGATATCCCGAAATAGGATTTGAATCCTCGATTGCTACCTGCCAAGGGGTTGGGAGAGATTAGAGCGAGATTAGATTTTAGCCATGCTCCAGTGAGCTCACTCCCCTTTTCTGACATAATTGGATAGTTTGTGCCATATTTCATTCTCAATTGGGTGGTTGTCACCAAAGATGCATAAACACAGGGGAGGAAGGAAGAAAAAAAAGAAAAAACACACATCGCCGTGGACTCTGACTGTCAAATTATGGGGACGATCACATGATGAGGGGCTTTGGAGCATCGCTCAGAAATGATCTGTGTACCACTGACGGGACATTTTTTCACTTTTTTATTATTTGAAATGATGATTTTGAAAGGGAAGCAGCAGTGATTGATGACTCAGTTCATCTCAGTGCACACACCACTGAAATACTGTTATTAGATATTTGTCATCAAAGTCCTTCTCGAACCGACCCCTAATTCCCGTTACGAACGTCTCTGCCGCATTTCTTGTCTGTCACATGAAGGTAACTTTTCCTTCTTTGTACTATCTCTCTTTCCCTCATCTCTCCTTTTATCCACTCTTGTACATCTCCTTCTCTAGCACTCTCTTTCCTGTTCCCCCTCTTCTATTTTGCTTTTTTGCTCTTTTTTTGTCCTTTCAAGTTCTTTCATTATCACTCACGTTTCTCACTCCCTCTCGCTCCCTCTTTAATCTTTTTTCTCATATCTTTTTTTCCACCCCTTTCTTTCTAGATTTTCTTATTTTCACTTCACAGCATTCGCTACCATTTTCCCCCTCTCCGCTTCTCTCTCAATTCAGATCAAAGAATGCCAGTGTGCTATTTAGATGGAAAGACCAGTCACAAAACAGTCACTGAAAGGCAGCAATTTTCTCTGAAGAACATTTAAGTGTGAGTTCTTCTTGAAATTTGACTTGAGAAGGTTTTAGCTGGGGCGCTGTTGGTATTTTAGGGCAAAACTTTGACTGCTGGTGCGTCAGTGTTTGGGCAGGTTGCTATGATGGATGTGTTAACACTAAATCTATAAAATGTTCACCAATGTTTTCAGAGTTCAGTATGGTTGAGTTTAGGTTAATTAAGTACTTTATTGATGTTAGTCATAGCTGCCTGGGAACAACCTCTTTAAAATTTACTTCACTGTAAAAATGACATGAAAGCACTTGAATTGGTCACTGAGGAAATGTAATTAAATGTGCTTCTGCTAGTTAACCAGCTCTGCTCTTACTAAAATATGTAGTAAGGTAAACCCACCACATGTACGTTTTCTCATATTTGGGATAGTTATTTAAAATAAGCAATAAACAATATCAAAGCATGTGAGCAAATAAAGTCATTTATAGGTAAATGAGCAGATCATGGAGGAAAGTTTTAGCTGCTTTAAGTGAAACTTTTGGCTCAACTGTGACTGCGGATGTAAAGTCAGGGGTTCACCAAAATAAATATTTATTCAGCCACAAGGAATATTCATATTAAAATTCATGAAAACCTGGAGCACTCTTTCGAAATGCGACTCTGTGACCTCGTCGTCTGAAAAAAAACAAAAACAAAAACAACAAAAAAACAAATAGTCACCTGCTGTTTTTGTCACCCAAAGCTCGCAGGTGTTTGCAGTTATTCTGCCTGATTAAAGGTTGAAGGTGGTTGGATCTGTACTGGGAGTTACATCAGGAGACGAGACTTAACGTGTGCAACAGGACAGTGATGGAGGTGTCAGTCAAACACTGTCCACTAAGACGAGATGAGACTCTGATCTGGTAAAGTTAAAGTAAATGAAAACTATGTATCATAAGCGTGCTCATAACAATGGATTCAACTTTTCTTCTCCTTTTTATCTATGCTTCTCACTCTCTCTCAGTACTGTGGACGTGTCTCTTCCTGTCTTTCTTTTCTTCCGTCCCATCTTCTGTCACGATGGGTCCCTCTCTCGCTCCCTTTGCTCTGATTGATTGTCATCACATCTGACAGCACAGGCAGGGGAAAGATGATAAACAAGACATTTACACCAAGGACACATCCACAGCTGTCCACACACACACACACACACACGCTCGGACAGGACGAGCGGAGGAGTTCGAGGGAGGAAGCTGCCACACACAGCCGGTCGGCGCTGAATTTGACTGATGCCTGTCAGGGAGCTGATAACTCGCGACACCTGTCTGCTTTAAAGCCATCGTTACCCAAAGTCTCGGGATTATCAAACTCTCCGCCTTGAAAGGTGGCTGTAATTTGTTCCCTCGTGGCAAATGGAGACTGTTTTTGGCCACTTTTGGGGTAGAGGAACTGAACTTTCAGCTTACAGACACACAGCCCTGAAATATAAACACGTTAGAAGATGACACGCTCCTTCACAGTTAAAGCCTAAAAAGATCTGTAGAGACTCTTTGTTGTTATAAAAATATTGAATAATGCGTCTTTGATTACTTTTAAGCTCAGGTGTAACTGATGTATGAATTATGCAGATTTGGACTTCATAAATTGTTTATTTGGTTGATCTTTACTCAGTCAAAGAGGATATGAGTAATAATTTGGTGAATTTAAAATAAAGTCATTCTGAGTAAAACAGCAGCATCAGTCGCCTCAACAAATGGCCCATAATATTTGTCTCTGTTCCTTCCACCCCCCAACTGTGGTGAGCCGGACTTGAACCGGCGACCTTCAAGTTCCCAAGACGGGAAGTCCCAACGGACACATAATCTTCCTTACTTCATCTTCTTCCCCTCACTTCCTCTGGTGTCTGTCTCTAAATATATCTATTTCTACTCCTCCACTCCTTATCTCCTTTAGCCAAATCTTTTTTTTTTCCTGGTTTCTCCCTTCTTCTCTTTAGTCCTCTGTCTCTCTTCTCATGCCTCTCCCGTTCATTTCCCCCGATACAGGATGTGTTGTTCTGATGTTTGTTGATTTCGACAAACCTCTGAGTGCTGATTTGGAAAAAGGAAAAGGGGCTGATAAGGAGGGAAAGGAACATGGGGGAGAGATCTGGCATCTGTTGCCAAAGATGGGCCTGCTGATTATTTAACACAGCACTGATTCTGGATGCCACAGACAGACATCACCAGACAGGAGCGCTAATTACCCATTGAAAAGTTCTCGCTCCACCTCTTCTACTTTGAGTCGTGCATTTAAATTCTGCCTCTTTATCTGGTTTTCACCTTTTTTTCTACTCGGTCAAATGAAAAGTGACAAGATCTTTCATGCACCTGAGTAAAGTTAAGAAGTACTGTGACCTCTGGGCTGAGAATCATGCAAATACAATTTGCTCAACATGAAAAATGCTGCACATTTGGACACAGACTTTTCTTTGTGCAAAATATTATTCAGAAAATGGGCAATACATGCATATGATGAATCAAGCTGGTTTTAAAGTCATTAGTGGAGCATCAGTGATTCATCAATTAGCCGTGCATCATAAATTCAGATATTGGTCGAAAAAAAATCCAAATGTGGTGTTTCTGCACTGGAATGGTAGACTGCACTGTTTCATGTTTACCATTTGCAAGTGTAAGTGTGTGTGTGTGAAGAAAGTTTTTGCATAGATTATAGAAAAAGTGAATGAAAAACAATTACTTCTCTGGCTGAAACGGTATTTTATCGACTGGCTGTACAATATCAGGCTAGATTGGATGTAGTAAGAACTGCTAAAAGAGAGGAAACATATACAGTAATGAGAAAAAGTCCACTGAGGGAAACAGAGGAGGCTGATTTTTGTTGTGCTTTACAATACATCCTCCTGCAGTCAGTAAATGTATTCATTGCCTGAATTATCTGTGAGGACAGATCTTAATCAGCAGATTTTACACATAGTTTAGTAATATCTTCCTCTGCAGAGGTCAATCAGCAATGATAAATTAGTTTCATTGGCTATATTTATTTTTTGGTTCTCTCCTCCCATATTTTGCTCCTCTGAATGGAAACAAATTGAAATGCATTTCTAAGATGTTTCTTATTGGGACTCTTTATGAAGGGCAATCATACTGTAAGTTGAAAAGCCATAGATTCTTAGTTATTGTCCTCTAATACCCACTGATGGCAAAGCATATCTGAACTTTTGGTTTATAGTTAAATTTTTGTTATAGTTTTCATTACATAATCCCTTTATGCATATTTTGTTACTCACAGTATATTACATAAAGTGCGCCATAACATTCATGTGACTTTTCATAGATGAACAATGATGATTGTGCTGATGATGATTCATGATTAATTGACTCAGCATAAAATAAAAATGGGGAACTTTCCGAAAGCCCAAGCTTACTTGTATTGCAGAACTGTTCATTATTATTGCATATTATACATATTTTATACAACAAATAAAAAGTCACCTTTGAAGATTTCTTGAAATATAGTTTACCTTGATTCCTTGATTAGGAAATTTTCACAAATTTTCTGTTGATGAAGTAACCTTTTCAATTGTACTCTGACCACAGAGAAGTACATTACAGAGTAAAGTGGAATTTTCTTGCATATGTGTACGCCTTTATCTAAAGTGAGTCATTTGTACTTCTGGAGGAGTTGGTGTATTTGCGTTTGTTGCATTACATTAAAATAGCTGCTATATTTATTTAGAGTAGATGCACATTATGTCTCTTGTTAACATACCCGTGTGCACCCACACACATGCATTCATTTACTGCACTTTTCCATGTATTTGCTGTGCGCTGTGATAATAAATAAGACTCACCTCAGCTCTTTGAATGGCTCGGCCCTGACATGCGGCGTCTCTACTGATTTGCTGAACACGGCTCCTTCTGCACCTGAAATCACAGAGCACAACATCAGACGGGAGGCCGGCGTCAATTGAAACCACAAACCCCCCCCTGCCCGATCAATGGACATAATCTCTGAGACTCCGCCAATCTATACGGCGCCAGTCAGCGTGCACAGCGGCTCGGCTCACCGATAACACGGACTCACACACTCAGAAGGGAGAAATACTGTGATGAAAAATTATGAGGGTATTTTAAACAAAAAAAAAGTTATTTACCATGAAGGAAAATAAGAATACATTCAAAACTTCTGCGACAGCGTCTCAGACAGGTCAGAAAAACATGAACTGAAAGACATTTTCTGTTTACTGTGTCAGCCAGTCTTTTGCCATTTGGAAGACTTTAAATCTTTTTATTCATGACATCCCATAGACAGTGAGGTGGCTCTTAAGCAAGGTCCACAACAAGAAATAACAGGACAACTTTCTGTGGTTTCAATATAGTATTTGTATTTTTAAAAGTTGGTGCAAACAGGCACTGATGAATGTTGAGTCTGAAGATGAGTGGCTCTACCTGACAACTCCGACACTTTAGAAAATTATGAAAAGAAAAGCAGTCTCAGTGCTTGTCACAAAAATGGTGGGAATGTGTTAGAATAGAAATGTCACTCCAAATAATCTTTTTACGTGGTTTGCATGAAGCATGCAGACATTTGGTCTTTTTAGACTTCCAAACACAAGTTTTAATTAACACAAGTAAAAAGATATTCACTAAATATTCTAAATATTCAATTAAAAAATGACTCACATTCCCTTGCTTGCTTTCAACAAAGTACAAACTTAAAAAAAAGTGAAAAAAAAAAACAAAACAAGACAAAGTAATACTCTTCTGGTCCCCACCCCGAGGCTCTGATTGACCGGAGTGCCGATACGGCTGCTCAGCTCGAGTAAACTGAAGCGTTCAGGTACATCAAATCAACAAAGCAGCAGGTATGAATCAATGGCCACGACTAAATGTGTTTCAAAGCGCTCTGAAGCATCGCTGTGAATCCAAACGCAGCTCAGGCTGTCACACACAGAAGTTTTCACGAGTTACATATTTACACAGAGCACAAGTTGCAACCTTGTCAAATTCATTCAGACTGAACCTTGAACGATGAACGCTTCAAACCGCTGACATCTCTGACATCGCCCTGTTTACAACGGGGGATAAGACAGATTTTCCAGTAGGAGTGGAGTTTGATTTTTTAACCTCATTTTCTTGTTCAGAGAAATCGAAAGATCAAAAATCATTATCTGTTGACTTAATAGCACCATATTAGCTCTTCACACGGACATTATCGTGATTTCCAGCTTGTGAACATGTTACACTGAGTTCAAATCTCCTGTCACCCCGAGAATAACATGAGAGCACATAAGAGGAAAACATTGCTATTTTCAGAGGGTTAAAATAAAACTTTGGAGGTCCTCTGTGAATTCAGTCCCAGAGGCAAAAACAGGGAAATAAATATTGCCCAAACATTTTGAAATCCATTACAAAGCACAGCACTACTTGTTTGAGTTATTTTGAACGTGCAACCACAATTAAATGAGCAGGTTTCTTTTTATTTAAGTCATTTATGTTGACGCCACCTGGACAGATTTAGTTTTGGCACGACAAAGTATGCGATGTGTATTTTCTCAGCTAAACGTGCGTTTAAGGGCTGAGCGTTTCTGATGTCTGGAGATGTTTACAACAGTCTCGTTCCTCCGGGGAGCTTTACATAACACAGCTCAACCTGTCAAAAAGTCAGGGAAATAAAATATCTCTATGCAAAGTGGAGCGTCAGCCTGCCCATGTGGGATAGATAACTCTCTTCTTAATGATGGCTACAGGTGGAGCCACTTCTGTTCTCTTATTTTTTTTTCACACCCTAGCAGATTAAATTCTGGATGGAATTTTGCTTTATCAAAAATTTATATTTCCCAATTATATCTTAAAAATGCATGTGAAAAACTGAATATTTAGTAAATTCATGAAAAATCTAAATAGATAGTTGCTGTTAGGAAATAAGTAACAACAAGTGCCATGTATTTTTGAATCACAACTTTAAAAATTGATTTCTTAGGTTTTGAGATGATAGTGAAACAAAACGGAGGGCTTACAAAAGAAGTTTCTATTTCCAGTGGCTCATGAAAGCACCGGTGACATTTAAATACCCACTGTTCAGTCAGTTAGAGCCGGAGTACAGAGAGGAGGATGTAAAGTGAAGTGGAAGCCTCGGTGCATGTCACTGCCTCTTTCCTCCAGGAAAGTGAGTGAAGATAAAACAGAGGCCTCACATTAGAAATCCCAGCTCTCGGTCTGAATAAAAAGAACAAAAAAAAAAAGCTCTTTACTTTGCTTCTGGCTGTCACTCTGCCTTAACTTACTAGTTTAAAGGATAAAACCAGTGTCATTTTATTTTATTCATACCAACGTTTTTATCAGCCATAGAGAGAGCTGACACCCACTGATGTGTCCACCCTCCGCAGTCAGAACGGTGAAGAAAATTCAACATACTTTTTAACTTCAAATGGGACAGGCTGATGGTCGGGATGTTTTTAAAATTGGCTTTGAAAGGAGATTTTAATATTCTTCAATACAGAAAACACAGGGATGCTGTGAGACGGCGATCCTGAACAAATCACAGCGGTATGTTGCTGAATTGATCCAAAAATGTGAAGTATTTATCTCTTTTATGTGGTTTTTATTCTTACTGGCGGACAACATTATTCTAATGCAGGATTCAAATGACCTCCTTGGACAGAATTGCATAATCTGCCACCGTACTCTTCATTGTTTTATCTCACTGATATCAGCCTCATAACTAACTGATGGCTCTCCTACAGGCGTTTCAGGACTGCTTAACTCTTAGGTGGCTTTTTATTATCTAACAGTGTCAAAACCAAAGTTAACACTGACAAAGATCTGTCTGAAACGTTTTTAGTTTCTTGTTTGCTTGTAAGGAAGTAAACAAAAAACGATCAGCCAAAGGGCTTCAGACTGAAGGCTGCACACCTCCAACTCCTCATCAAGGCAACCAGATAAAAGAGCTGATTATTCTCCTACTTTATTAAAACAACACAAGGCTACACTGTTTCTTCTCACTCTTATGATCAGTAACTCCAAATGCTGCAAAATCCAGCAGCAGTGAGCAATGTTAGCTGTATTTTTAATGACCTGGAGAGTTTAAAAATTGGAGATTCAACATTTCTGCACTTTGTCAGACTTGTAGTTGACCTGTTTTCTAAAGCTGTTTTGTATAAACACATTTGCATGTACAAGTTTTTGTTTCAAATGTAAAATATGCTGAAGAGAAAAAAAAGTGAGTGAAAAAACAAACAAACAAAAAAAGGATTCCTAGAATAAACCTAACACACACACACACACATATGTATGTATATATGTGTATATGTGTGTGTGTGTGTGTGTGTTTGTATGTTTGTGTGTGTTCTCTCCTCTCCCCTAGGCTGGTGTCACAGAAAATCTGACTCCACTGCAGAGTGAAATGTGT
>JBAJHX010000067.1:17920693-17949563 GCA_037176925.1 Amniataba percoides | reverse complement strand
CCCCCCCCCCCCCCCCCCCCCCCCCCCCCCCCCCCCCCCCCCCCCCCCCCCCCCCCCCCCCCCCCCCCCCCACACTCAAACCTTTCCCAAAGGTTACTGAATGCACATGTATGTACAGTGAGAAACTGTGGAGGGGAATCATCACAGTGAAGGGTGTGAAATACTGTGAGTTCACCACCGCTGTGCAGATTAGACTCTAGGATCGAGTAATTTATTACTTACAAGGTCTCGAGGGCATAAATGGCCTCGGAAGTTCATAAAATGCCTTTTCAATTAAAGAAAAAAAAAACGAGGGGGGGGGGGAGTGTGTTGATGATAATGTTTGCATATTGCCAGGTTTAGATTCTCCACTGATTGATGCAGTTTCTGTCCCCCGCAGGCCACCGTAGGTAATTCATGGCTGTCTCTAAAAAGCGAGAGCGAAAAAGTGGAGTGCCATTTGATCAGAGAACAACCGAGTATGCAGCCTGAAGCGGTGGAAAGTCTTGGCACAGAACACCCTACTGTGGAACTAAATAAAAAATGATAAAAAATATGTCAATGAAATCTTACAATTCATGTGAGTCTTATAATGTTGTTTGAAGAGGAAGCCATTAATGTGAAATATGCTGTTCCATCAAATATCTGACATGAATTAATCAAGTCGATCTGGATACTCCTGGACTATACTCCAGGACTATGTCTTTTTTCATATTACATCATATTTTCATATGAAATATATGGGACACTGTGTGAATGTATTTCATCTGTCTACTATTGATTCCACACAAACGCATGCACAGTAAATTGAAATATTCATCATAAATAATAGTGTAGTCGTCCGTTGTGTCATGGTTGTTTTAGCCCAGAGAAACTCCGGACGGATCATTGTAGTTTCTCTCCAGACTGTCAGTCAGGTGATGGGCCGCCGTGCTGCTGGAGGAGGTGATGGCAGCAGTTTAAACTGCTGTGGAGCCTCTGATGTATTTTTCTATTAGGTCCATAACCCAACCAACCATCTGTTCCAAAAAACTTTCCTCTGGGAGCCCATACTGGGCCATTAAGACCACAACTACCTGCCACCTAAAAAGCCTCTTCAAAAGGGCTGTCAGCCCTCGCTCCCAACACCCTGCCATCCAAAACACACACACACAAACACACAAACAGTACACACAAAAATATATATCTGACTAAAAACAGACTTTGCTCCCTTTCCCTCATACAAACACCACAGAAACCGAATGTGATCTCTACTATTTCTGAAACTGTTACTGTAAATCCCAATACTTCACCAACTTCTGTCAGAACGCCCACACACACACACACACACACACGATACACCATTTAAATTAAGGTCATGTCTGCACAGTTAGTGTGTCAGAGCAATTCAAACACCATCCAAAGTTAATTATCTAACAAGACGAAAGACTTCAAATGTCAGTGTTCATGCTTGACTATAATTACCAGAAATGTTGGCTAAATGGTAAATTATGTTGTGTGATAAAAATGCACCACCTCAGTGCGTCACATCTTAGTGTCGCTTCACAGCATGACACGATCCTGATCACAAAGGAAATCCGCATTTTGTACAAATGCAATTTTTCTCATGATACACTATGTATTCTGTATGTTATTTTTACTCTACAGAGACATTATACACATAACTGTTCTTTAGTTCCACTTTTTGAGATGTGTATGTGTGACTTTTCTTAAGGTTCAGGTTTCAGGAGGGCAAAGAAAAATTCCTACAGAGCAACTTCACTGAGTTACTGAGTTATTTAGAAATGGAACTTATTTCCCTTCCATTAATGATACCTTTTGTCAACAGACACTTCCAGATAAAATGGGAGAATAAGAGCTTTTGTAGCAATCTGGTTACATGTGAGACACTTTTTTTTCATTGTTTTGTCGCCCTTCATTAAATGCAGTGACTGCTATTAGCTGCAAGCCAGATTTAGGACGGAAATGTCATCTCCGCCTCTGAAATAAAGAACCTCCTGCAAGTCGCTGCTGAAAATGCTATCTTTTTGCTCACCCAGTAGTTCCACCCTTCACTTCAGCCTATCCTCCACTCGACTTTCTACTCTTTGGTCTGCCATTTCATCCTTGATCTTTACGCCCCTTTGTTCATTTCTTCCTGCCTTCTTCCTCCCTCACTCCTTCTCCCACTTTCACAAAGCCGCTCTTATTTCTCAAATGTACCTTTTTGCTCTTTCCTTTCATATTTCATCTAATTTTTTACCTGAGCTGTCATCGAATGTCTTTACTTCTTCTTCTCCCTACAACTGTCTCTATCTCATTTTGCCTCCTTTTCTCTTCTTCCTCTTCTCCTTTGTAGTAAATTCTTCTTAATAACTCTGGCGATTATACCCGGGGAGGAGGAGGAGGAGGATGAAGGTGCAGGTTGGACTTGATGTACAGCAGATGAGGGTCAGGGGCTGGACGGAGCCTTGGGGGGCCCAGGGCTTTAGTCTCACAACAGGACAGTGAAATTGCACATTATCATGAAATATATTTAGCTCGCCTCCATCTCATTACGGTGGGTCAAAGAGAGCTGGAGGAGGATCTGAGCAGAGCAGAGCAAAACGATGCGCCGGACACATTTAACAAGAGGGGGGGATGTGGAGCCTGCTAGGCTAATGGACGATTAAAATCCCTATGTCTCAAAAGAGAAATCAACTTCAGTCAAAAATGCCTTATTTCTAAATGAGGACAGTGTGTTTTTGAAAAGGGGAGATGTGTTTTAAATCATATTTCCTGATATATATGGAGTTACAACCTGAACAGGTAGTTAACAGCTTGACCAATATGAGACTTTTGCCATTACTCACATCGATATGTAACTAATGTAATGTTATTTTGTGGACACTGATTGTGATGTATATGTACGATATGTTCATAAAAATAAAATAATATAAATATAAATGTACAAAAACTACACAAATAGATACCAACCCGAGCATGTCTTCTAAAAAAAATGGCCTTTATACAGTCTCAATTTTCTTTCATTTACTTATTGTAAAATCCTCACTGTGTGTGCCTTCTCGTTCAATCAGTGTCTGTTATAATGATAATGAGAGAGCCATATGGCAGACGCAAACACAAATGAGGGCAGCGCTCGGGCAAATGACAAGCAGCAGAGTATTTACACAACAACAACAAAAAAGATCCATCCTGACAATTAGAACACGATGTGTAGGTGGGACAACTCGTGTTTGTCGTGTTGGCGTTTGCCTTCCTGTGAGTGCATTAATCAGTGTATCTGCAGCTGTTCAAGTCGAAGCGAAACAAGCAGGGTTGGAGGAAAGAAATGTTATAGGCCGCGAGTCAGAATTTTTCAATCCTAGTGACCCACTGTTTGGTTATATGCAATTATGATTTAATCTTCAAGACTAGAAAAACACTGAAACATCATTATACATGTTTCTAACCATCTGTTGGACATAAAAACAATGAAAATACCAATAACAAATTTACAAATAAAAGGTTACTTAGCTGAGGTAAAAAATATCAAAATAGAAGAGATGCAACACAGTCTGCTTCCACTGTATACAGCCAACCCATCTCTGGTTCTGTTATTTTACTCTAGACCCAAAACCTCATAACCACATAAATAGATCATCAGTATAAGGGCATATCTACACACTTGAAGCTTTGTCAGAACTCATACTTGTGCAGAAAGGTAATGCTGTGTAAGACTTGCATGAGTTTGAAGGAGCACTTGAGCGAGGGGTGTGTTCGCTTGGCTATTGAGTTCAACAAAACTTTCTCCAGTACCACAGACTACACCTTTAACAACACCACAAAACTCCAGTTGAAAAAACTTATTGTCCATTACAAGCATCCCATCATGGTCCTCCCGCAATACTTTCCCACCACTGCCGCCTTTCCTGTTTACAACACGAACAGATCTTAGGCAACTGTGAAAGTCACCTTAGAGTACATTTAGCCATCAGTGATGAAAAAAACGGCATCATGGCTGTCGGTTATGCTTTCATGCTAGATGTTATGACTACATTAGCACTAACTGCACTCGCCTTCTCTCTCACACAGATGGCCTATTACGTGTTGAGGAGGGGGGGATAAAGACAGAAAGCACATTACACTCCTCTACTGCCTATAGGATGCACGCTGCCTGTCACTGACATATAAGTGCCTTTTGGAAAACAAACAATGCCAGCCGCGATCTGTGCGAGCGGCTTTGCCAGGGCTCTCGAACACGCCTCGTTTGTCAGGGACGGTGCCAGCTGCAGAGGCCCGGAGCGGGGAGGAGAGAGTGTCTTCCCCTCCGCCACGCTTACAATCTAATCTGGCTTCACGACCGCCAGTGCCTGGATTTATGTCAGCCATGAAACAAGGCTGCGGGAGACGTCCTCGAACCCCGAGGCCGGCCAGGTGTGAGGGACACGAATACGCACAGGCAAAGCTTGTGACTAAGCGTACTTGGTTTATAAAGACAGGCTGTGTACACCGACTAAGTCTGCTCACTCCAAAACAGACATCTTCACAGGTTCGCTCAGTTGTGAAGAAGCAGGACTCAGCCTGGGGCCCCAAGTCAGAGGGGGTCCAGATCATAAACAGTCTCATAAGGTGAAGTGGGATCATCTGTTTTTTCAGAATTTATAATTACTGCAGGACATGAAAAGGGGATTATTTCTATAAAGCATACAAGAATTATATGTTTCTCTGATCTCACATACATTCTTAGGACATTATCATCATATCATATGTTCATGGTGCTGATGTCTATTTGGTTCTGTGCAGGTGGGCTGAATTTGACTCATCTTTGGATCCATTCAAGTCAGATCTGAATGTGCTGGTGTGTCTCTGCACTTTAAAACAATTTTTTGAGCTCTGATTATTTTGTAACAAATACTGTAAAATATGAACTTCAATACTCAATGATGCAGCCAGACAACATTTTCAGTAATCAGTGGACGTGAAGCGAACATGCTGAAGGAGTTTTATTAGTTATGTTATTTGAATTGCTGTTACACTGTTGACATTCAAAGCAACACCCCCTCTGCTTGAGACCGAGTGCTTTAGAGATGAGCATCTGCATCGCACACCCAAACAAACACACAGACACACACACAGACACACACACACACAGGTCAGTGGTAGTTGTAGTCACCAGCGTTTAATGGATTCTTCATCATCTCCTTAACGTGGTCAGCTGACAGGAATCCAATGGCCGCTTGCACATGAGCACATTTCCCATTCACTCCAGATAAAACCATGAAATGTAGGCTGTGCCTGTCTCGCCTTGAATAAATTCTCCGCCGTGACGTCCCCCTACGCAGTAACTCTGAAGTGTCTTTTATGGTCTTATTACGGCTTAACGGTGTCCACTCCGAGGGAAAGGAGAGCTGGAAATAAAAGTCTGAGACTGGAGCTGTCGGGGTGGATATACGGCCAAACCTGGAGGAGGTTTGATGGAACATAAAGATGGAGATCACCAAGGTACTTTAATGTGAAGACAGATTTTTATTTTGCACGGGACTTTTTTTTTTTTAAGGTTTACCACCGACCAATATGTTTAATTTTGTGCTGCAGCAGAAATTAAACAGGCCTCCAAACAGTTAAGACACCTCGTCACTGCACAATCCTTCTGTGAACCTGCTAATGTAATGTCGCCGTAGATACCACATAATACCGCAATCACTGGCATTTTGTGCTAAAAATAGGACTCGGTTGCGATGGAAAATCATAAAAGAAATGTGATCAGTCTCGACACAGGAGTGGGTTTTATTGCATCAAGTTAAAATATGTCCCTGTAGTGACTGAAGTTTGAATCTCGCATCCTCAGACGTGCCACTCACAACTTGTTACGACTCCCCAAGTCATAAGAAACCCTTTTTTTGCATCAGAAATCAAATAGTACAGAGATGTTTAATGGGACTTGCTGGAGCCATTAGCATTTTCTCCAACTGCTCAAACTGACAGAGCATACAAGTCACAAGCTACCATGATAATTTTAAGTTAATCTAATTTCTTCTTATTATATTATTATCTGTATTTTTGTTTCTATTAGTAAATGGGTATGTTTTATTGAGTGGAAACTAATGGAGGTGCAAGAACATGTTTACGTTGTCATTGAATTACATCTTTTTTTTCCACTTAAGGAAAAATAAAACATAAATTGATTTATTTTCCTCAGTGTTTTGACGTTCAGAACCACAGAGGACTAAAACCTTTTTTAAAAGATCTTTTTGTAATTAACCTTCATGTACAGCATGAAATCTGTCCAATTGGAAAGGTGAATCTCCACACCATATACCCATTGGTGTGCCATCCACACCAATAGGAAACGGCTAAAATTTTGACATTGAGCTAATGGGGTGAAATTGCTAACCACTGAATGTATGTATGTCCCGTATACCATGGAATATAATACCCTGAGCTGAGGCTGACATGCTGCCAGAAAATACTCCTGATGACGAAAAAGTGTTTCTTAAAGTAAGATATTTGATAAAAGTATCATCAATTTCCTCAGCTAGTATATTGGCACTAGTAACAAAGAATTTCCTAATCCCAGTAAGGAGCAGCTCACAGTTTGGGAGGACTGCTCCTGGAAGGCTCAATTCTGGGCAAAAAGGCACTTTTCTAAAGGGCCTCAATTGGTTTGATTTAACTTCCCGGGTTGAAAATTGTCCTGCGATCTTTTCGCCATGTTATCACTCTCTGTTTTGGAAAATGGCCCAGAACATAAGGAAAAAAAAGGGAAATACATTAAAAGTCCTCGCAAACAGTTCTGGGGAAAAGGCACACTCCCGGGGGAAAATATTTCAACAGAGGCTTCGTAACATCCAAGTTGACCCTGGAGCCAAAAGGCTGATGCAAGGTTAGCTTCAGGCTACCAAAGGTCCGCAGGGCGAAGACTGATACAGAATAATACCAGCTCCCTCCGAGCATCTGAAAAGAAAAACATCAAAACACAAACAGCCTTCCCTCATTACAAAGCAGCCGAGGGAGAGCGGGTCAGACCTCCCTGGGTGAGCGTGCAGAGGGCAGCTGATCTCTGAGCCCTCCTCAGCCTTGACCCTGTGATCAGGAGTCTGTCTGGTGGAGGCAGCGGAAGGGTTTTACTCACAGCAGCTGAAGGTCAGAGCTGCTTCAGTAATGACAGAGAATAAATCAGAGCACGAAGAGGTCAAAAGGTGGAGTTAAAAATAATCCCCGAGCTCGACTGTAGAGGAGTGGAGCGAGGGAGCGAGAGTTTTGTTTGTTAGGTTATGTTTTTTAAAAACTTTCCAATTAATTTCCTGAAGGATTCTCTGTCTTGTCTCCCTTAAGGACAAATGTTTTTATGATGTCTTTTTTTCTAGAGTTCTTGTTAGATTTAGCTTTTGCAGGTCGAGACCCCAATGATTGCAAATAAAAAAAAACTCCATCAGTGATGCTCAGAGCTGGCAAACCCTAGACATTAATGAGGTGAGCTAAAAAATAATTTGCCTCACAGTTCAAAAATTTAACCCGAGGGTTTATTAATTTGCCCTCAGTTTTCTGACTGGTTTAGGGTGACGCAGTTGAGTACAGTGAGAACAAGGTGACATGAAGGTGAAAATCTGGAATTTGAAACTATGTTTTCCCTTTCACTGAAAGGAACTAGCTTGAAGAGGATGCTGGGTGTATTGCAGATTGTGAGAGTTGACCACTGTTAGACAATATTAACTTTAGCTAACATGATTTGGCTAACCTTTAAGCAGAACTGTATATCTGTACTTTTAATGTGTCTATCAATATGAGCAACTGGTAGTGAAGCACGTTGGCTTAACAAATATTTTATTATCAAAAATAACTTGCTCTTGAGAGAAAATCAGGTCAGGTCAAAGGTCGGTCAACTGTGACATCAACAGTGCATATGTGAATCATTCCTATTTATGATATAATGTGAAATCTTACTCAAAATGTCTATCTGAAAATATTTTTTGGACATTTTCATAGAAATTTCACAAATATTTAATTTCTAATATGAATAGTTGCATTATTTTAGTTTTAAAGCATCATCTGAAAGAGTCCTCTTTTTAAAGTGTATGTTGTGTCAAACTGGTCTGCCATTAAAAGAGTAGTTCTTACAGCACACTTTGGGTCTCTCTTTTGTTTGCATTGCTGTGTGCAATTTACAGTTGTTAAGTCATAAAGGGGTACGTCACTGTCTCGTTTATGAAACTGGTCAATACAAAATCACAAATGGTGTGAAGCCTGCCCATTATGAATGCATGTCTAGGCAACATCAATAGCAAGAGAAGGCGGGAGCCATTCCTGTCAGCTAAAAACAGGAAACTGAGGTTACACTTGTGGCAAAAATTGTCCAGTATATAGGCCGTCATTAGAACACCATAAGCTATCTGAGTATTGTTTCTGGTCATGTCCAGCCTTTAATGACCACAGGGTACCCATCCTTGAATGTTTACTTCCAGGAGGATAACGCACCCTGTCACAGAGCTCAGATTATCTCAAACTTGTGCCTTGAACACAACAGCGAGTTCATTGTACTCAAACGGCCTCCTCAGTTAACAGATCTCAATCCTTTTGGGATGTGTTGGAACGGGAGACTCTCAGTCGAAAAATATACAACAACCGCGAGATGCTACCATGTTAGTATGGAGCAAAATATCTGAGGAAAGTTACCTGCACCTTGTTGAATTTTTGCCACAGAGATCTGTTCTAAGAAGGTGTACTAATGAAGTGACAAGTGAGCACATTTCCAGTGCACCCTTTTGGCGATGCTGGTGAACTCAAGCAGTCACCTTTCACTGTTTCGCTGCCATGGCTGCCACACAGCTCACATGCAACCTGTCACCTGCTTCCTCTGCGGCTCATAAGCTCCTTCAAAAGCTCAAGCACCATCCACCTGTAGGCACTGAGTCTATGTTTCCCCAGGGGAAGACTCATTATCATTACTCCCTCCAGCCTGCTGAGCTTGGAGTATTCTAATAGGGAGCGATGAGGTCAGAGTCTAGACAAGTCTAGCTAAATATCAACTCTGTGCATATTCTGCCTTCATATAATAATGTCTTGAAGTGTTAGGAATGGTAACTAAAACTACAAAAGTAAGACAGAGGTCTGAGACTGAGGATTTTACAGAGTTAGGACGTAATCTGTGCCTGTCATCCCACGCTAAATAGACCTTTTGAATATGTAACCTTCAGTTTAATTAACTGTATCGTTGGTTCATGTTTTCTGCTGCGCTGATGCGGTGACATACACAAACATACAGCATCCTTTGTAATCTGTTTTCTTCCATTGTAGGTTTAAGAGGAAAAATAAAGGTCAGCTGACTTTGCATGGGAAAATGTCAAAACTTAGCTGAAAATGTGATTTTACCAGGGCTTTTCTGTACTATGAAATCACATATTTCAAGAAACAATCTTACCATTTAGAGTAACATCTACACCTCTCTCTCTCTCACTCTCTCTCTCTCTCATTATCACTCTCTCTTGGCCTTGAGTTAATATTTTATGTTTTTTTTAATTGTCTTTTTCAGTTTGGACAGTTACATTATACAAAGAGGCCGTTAAAGAGTTACGAGTTTGGCATAGTTCACTCCATCTGCCATCTGAATCTCTAACTGTAATCCCACTTTCAGCAGATCATCCTCGGACTGGACCAGAGTGGGATGTGCAGATGTTGCCACGTTTCACTACATGTTAGCTGGACTGCTGCTGTGATATGGCAGCATGTTATGGACACACTGCATTGGTTGCACCACTATTGAATATCAATGAAAAGGAAAACTCTCCTCATTTTATATTGGTGCATAAAATTAGGAATCTTTTGACGAGGCAATGTTTAAAATCAAAGCTGACAATGAGACGTCCTGACCTTTCACCCCTAGTTTGAGGTCAAACTCCCAAAACTATGACCTCTGTAAGATGGTGATTGGTTACATTCATATTTCATTCAGGTCTATACGCACAGAGTTCATGGATACAAGTGAAAATATGTGTTTTATTTTTTAATTCATTTGGTGACCATCATTTTTAAAGCTGATGAAAAATATGACGGAGGAAGAAGTTTATTCTTCTTTGTTTGGTGCTTTAATTGACTTAATCTTTTATTTGATCTATTTTCCCACCTCCTACAGCTCTATAAGCTCAGGTGTAGCAAACATGCATTTTTTAATTTGAATGGGTACCTGTGGGGATTACATGTCTAAGCGAGCAATACCAATTAAATCATTCAAAGTACAAAATAACAGGGTTTGTTGTTTATTAACATGCATGTGTTAATGGCAAAAAAATTAAAATCCCCCCTTGTTGATAGCTGATAACAGTATGAAGCTTTGATGTTTCCCCTTAATTAGTTTAATAGGAATTATTTTTGATCTCTTGATGTGAAATATCCTGTTGCTAACTGTGTTTGAGGTCATAAATGCGGGCAAATCTGAATATGGATCCATCATTGATCACGATTTTCACCAAAGAGCTGCCTGACTCTGATCTTACACTACATGATTCTTTGCAGTAAAAGCCTACATATTTGAACAGTGGACAAGAAAGAAAAGTGAAAATCTCTTTCTTTCACAATGCTTTTCCTGTAATCACTCAGTCTTCCTTGATTTGCCTCAGCCGAATATGAAAGAGGCTGAGTACCATAATGTGGAGTGGTAATTACTTAGTGAATGCATCAAAGCAGACCAGCTGCTGATAACACGCCTCATACTGAGGAAGGAGGGGAGGAAGGACTTTCTTCCAATTGCCTTTCTATCTTCTCACCTGTCTTTTTCTCCTCTCTCCTCCTCTGCTCACTTCTTCCCCCTACTGTTTGCTCTGTACTGTTATCAGGGGCCACATTCATTAAGAATGAGCCTGGACTTCAGAGATGGGACATAATTAAGGATAATGAAAGGAGTTGAATTGTTATTGCAATAGAAAAGAAAAAAAAACCCTCAGTAGGTAATGCCAATTTTCTGCGGGGCCCTTAGAAATAGTAGATTTTGATGTACTTTTTGAAAATACAAGTCCTCATTATGATGAAGGCAATGTGAAAGAAAAACAAAATACTTAGCGTGAAAAGCTTTTTGATTCGCACACAATAAAAGGTGGAAAATTCTGTGCTTTCTAAACAGAGAGGGATTACTAGAGCTTACACACATAAAAGCGTCTGTTTTTCATTTGAGGAACACCTTTACCTTCAACTCTGACAACCCTTGGTTAATTCCTATTTCAGGTCAATTAGTTTCTTACCTATTTTTGTAATTACACACACTGTTTCAGCCCGACAGGCGTCTGGAAAAAAAAAATCTGTTGGGTTGAGTGAACCGTGTCTTGGAATCACATTCATATACAACTCATTTGCGCCTGCTAATAAGTTTTGGATGTATTGAGCGTTTCTGCAACATTTGCATAAGCATGTCTAACAACTAAAGAATGATTGCAATTAGTTTTGACCGTGTGTTCATGGCTAAAAGCACTTTGTCAAGGTTAAGAACAGATTGCAGTCTTAGTTAAATGGTGAAAATGTGAAGCTCATGTTTCCCTCATTCACATGAAACTGATATTTTTCAGTTTTTAAAATTAAAAGATTGTTCTTTTATTGTAAATGGAGAGCCAAAACACAGACTAACTACTGAATTTTTCGAATTCAGTCACGTTTTAGATTTTGTACTCCACACACAGCCCACCAACTACATCAGTCTGTTATGTTTATTTTAAAAAAATCTGTGCTGTTTAAGTCAGCACCTGCCTGCCTCCCGCTGCTTCTCTCCAAAGTGGAGATGTTAACATGACTCTGATCCTGAACGCCAAGGTGACTCCTGTACCTCTCCCTCTGGGCTCTCTGCCTGTAAAAGTTTAAATACCTCTGGCCCTGTCCACTCTTTGCTGTAAGCTGTATACTGTATTTATCAGTACAGTTGGCTGCTCTGCAGTTTCCCCCTGAGCTCCGAGGAGAAAACAGCATGAACACATCGCATGAGTGAGCAGTGCTTATTTTGGAACCGGAGGTTTGATTTCGAGGCTGGACTGAGCGGGTGCAGCTCACAGGAAAAAAAGCGTTGAGGGAATATCAGCTGACCCAGTGACTTACAAAACTCTGCTACTGTACAAAGCTGTCGTCCTTTAGGTTTTTATTTAACTCACATTGGAGGGACTTCACGGATGCATAAAGTGAGAATGCCATCTCTCTGAAAGGTTTCAGCATTTTGAATGAAAACTGCCATAGGATTCAGGATGAAAGGTCCAAAAAAGTATTTGATCGTATTTATGGAACATTTTAGCTTGATTTCATATTCGCATAACATTGACTATATCTATTTAGATTTATTTGTTTTCACAAGAATGTGAGAGTTGCTTGAGATGAGTTTTTGGCCAAAATATGCTGCCAAAACTACGATTGCCTCCAAGCGCAGTTGTGTTTTAAGAATTTTAATTTTAGGCTTTGCATTACTCCACACTTATAATTCGATGCTAGCAAACAAGTTTCATGGCATCCAGACATAAAAAAAACCCAAAAAAAACAAAAAACAACACATTTTCCACTGATATTTTTGAAATGTAGTACAAACATGCTGTACTGTAATTAAAACAATCAGATCAGCTTGAACTTCTCAGATGCTGTATCACACATTTTGTAATACAACAGAGATGTGGGGGTAAACAAAGCTTATAGAAACAAGAATTTAAAGGTTAAATTCGTAAATAAATGTCAGTATTGTTTGGCGAGTGGGTAGAAACAAATTGGACTTGTGACTTCAGCATGTTTCAAATCCTCCCCATGGCTCAATTTATCCCATGTGGACTGACATCGCTGATCAATTTATGGGACCATTTTTAGAAACAAGAGTTGCTGCTTTCAAGTCATCAAGAGTCAGTTTGTAAATTATTTTTTTTAGCTAACGGCATGCCTATGACTAATGCCCACCATTATCTGAGTGTTACAGCCCTTTGCAGTTGCTCCCCTGTCACAAAACTATCTGCTGCCAAAATGGGCAGAAACAAGCCATAAAAAAAAGTATTTCAACAATGATTTGACCCAACCTATCATCATATTCCCCCTGTTTGTGTTCTCATTTATTGTCTGTCAGCTGGGAGCCAGTCTGCATGTCTGACTGGACTGTAAATAGCTGTAGAGGCCATAATGAAGCCAGTGATAGCAGTATCATGGATTTCCAATGACCTCAGTTGGGCCAATTAAAGTTATATGCGGGGTATAATTATGTATTTTATTGGTAGGGAAGGAAAGATGGGCTTGGTAATGACACGTGGCAGCTTTATAAGCCTCCACAGTCCCTTCATACGTCAAAGGGACGAGAGAACGGACAGCAGCTCTTCCTCAGGTCGGATGTGTGCTCTAACAGCTGTTAAACTCAGGTGTGTTGGACAGACAGGAATGCACGGATGAATGCAAACTGTAAAAACTTGCATAAAGCATGTAGTGAAACACTCAATGTCCTCAAATCACTTACACTTCTGTAAGAGCCATGTCAGTTTAACCTTACAACTGAGATGTCCTATCCTTCTGGTCTATAGTTAAGGTATGATTAAGTTTAGGCACTTTAAATAAACTATTAATGTCAAAGCCCATGAAAGATGGCTGTCATGAGATATCAAAAGCACTTCCCAACCCCCTTATGCGGTTATGTGGCAGCACACTTTTTCTATCATTCACCCTCCGTGACTACAACCATCATTCACAGAGGGCCACCCAAGAGAAGGTTGTCTGGAAAATAAAACTAAACATAATTTTAACATTTGAACAAACAACCAAGGCTATATTTGTGTAATGAAATAATCAGAGTCACAGATATACACCCAGGTGGTGCATGTCAAGGTGTTCAGCATCGCAGAAAGTCTCTGGGAACTCAAGGGGCCGCCTCTGTCTGCTGAGGCAGCGGTTGCCAAGGTGTTTGATTAGCCCCATAGCCCTGAGCCGCCTCGTCAAACGGCTGCGTAGATAAATGGAGTAATTGGCAAATCATTGGTGCTCTCTCTCCCTCCATGTTTCTGCTTTGACTAACTGACTGAAGTGCCGTGAAATACCAAATTCAATACTGATTTTTTTTTTGTCTTTCAGGTTCTGATAAATGTATCAGTCGAATAATTCTTATGTAGGACAGCAATGGTAGTCAATCCACCTAACAATATATCTAACACAACATATATCTAATATAAGTAACAACAGTGAACTAAAATTATTATTTGGTAATTAATTCAACACTTGTTTTGTCCTGTTAGTGTTGTTTAAAGTTATCCTCTGATTTTCATAATCTACTCAGACTTGTCAACATCCTAGAAATTTTTTACATATTCCAGGTAGAAGTTGTAAATCAAAGATGACCCACCAGTACGTGCATGAATGTCACAGATGATTATTCAAAGCAGTTGGTTTGCTAAACACGAGCTTGTTGTGTTTCCCCAATTTTGGGGTATCAGGGTTTAAATGGGAGGCGGCAGGTGAATATTTGAGTTGCGACTTTGGAAAAAATACCGCATCAAAAACAACTCCCTTCTATTAAACAACAACGGACAACTCTACCTGCCCTTACTTGTCCCTCCCCGCCCTCCATCACCACCCTCCATCTGTGTCTCCCTCTGTTAAGAGGAGCACTTTGCCAAGGTGGGTGACAGTAATGAACTCTGACTCAGTGAGGCTGGAAAGGATGTAAATGAATGTAGATGAGGATGGAGAGTAATTGCTCGCACAGAGAGCTCTGAAAGGTGTGTGTCAGAGAGGGAGAAAGAGAGAAAGTCAGAGTGAGCGAAAGAGAGGAGAGAGAGAGAGAGAGAGCACCCATGGGAACTCTTAAGTGGAAATGTGCAGCCCAGTCAAGAGGGAGACACTTCAAATATCTGTTTATCTATTAATGAGATTGAATGGATGGATTGATGAACGGGTGGGCGTATGGATGAGTGACGGTGAATGATGGCAGATGGAAGTATAATGGTGAGTGATGTTAGAGAGGAAACAGGAATGGGAGAGGGTAGTTAAGTTGGAGGGTGGAGAGGAAGAAATCAAAAAAGTAAAGAATTATTGAGGGAATTAAGGAAAAGGATGTAAGAAAGTGAAAAAAAACTAAACAAAAAGAAGATGAGCTCTGAATCAAAGACATCACAGCTTTCGAAAATGTGTGTATGATAGTTGGCTGGTACCGAACAACTAGCTAATTCTGTAATTTTTGATATCTTAATTATGCTCATTGCAAGTTATTTTAATTCCCTCCTAATTATCCCGCCGTGTGAGCGAATGTGCAAAATATAAGAAATAAGCGAAGATTAGATTTGTCCTTGTGCAGCATGGTTGGCATATTTTTTTAAACCTAATTAATACAGAGAGTTTGGAAGTCTGAAAAAAAAAATCTTTTATAGTACTTCTCATGTTTGTAGGCCCTGCTATCTGCAGCGAGTGGAGACGACCAGAAATAAAAGCTCATATTTTCCATTTTATCACCATCTTATTCTTTTCAGTATTATGTTCTCATTCTGCAGCCACATTTAATTACACTCATTCAGCTGTCTGAGTTCCAGCAAATATGTTCTTGTTCAGTAGATGCAGAGCGCTGATGGAGGGAGCCTGAGACTCAAAAAATTCATTGACAATGACTGCTTGTTTGTAATTGTCGTGCACATGACAAGTTAGATTGTATTGAATTTTGAAATACAACAAAACGTTCCAGTGCTCAAGACTTTCGCATCAATTTGCATCAAAATCAATCTGAGGATTATCTCATCATTGATAGCTGCTACCCAAACATTTATGAAAGATAAAGACTTTCTGATACACAAGAATACAAGTAGGTTCATTTATACACTATTAAAGCTTATTGTTAACGTCTTAAACCTCACTGACCGTCATTACAAACTTTGTTTATTGTGTGGAATTCAGCTGGAATTACTGCATATCTAAATGTGTCTGTATGTACGTGTGTTTGTGCAATAAGCAAACAATTATATCTATAGTATATTATTCTTGTAAACAGTGCAAGACAGTAGCATTTATCTAACGACATCATTCAGCCTTTTGTAAGCAAACCTACTTGAGATTGTCACATCTGACATGAGCTATGCTGCCTTTATTAAACAAACATCACATCATACAGACAGCTCTGTACACCCTTAAAGCAACACAGTGGATAAACGATGGGTAATGCAGTATTTACAACTTTCTGAACTGAAATTTTGATGGATGTCTGATGTGTTAAATATTTTGAGCTCATCGAAGTTATCACAGAAAAAAAGGAAACATCAAATTACAAAGAATTTCTTCAAAAAAGAAACAAAGTGGTGTCTGTTTTTATCTAGCAACAGTGATCTCACAACATCAACCACTTGAATATCAAGTCGGGTACTCGTCTTACCAACATGAAAACATTTCCCAGAAAGTTCCTGGATTCATTGTGAAGTCAACATTAAGCTTAGATTTGTCACTTCCCATGGGCGGACTATATCTCCCATCGGACTTTGCTGTGAATCTGCAGAGCGATCTCCTTTCTTTGCCTCGTTCATTGTATGCAGATGCTTTGTTTATGCTTGTGTTGATGTTTTCATAGTGAACTCATTTTGCCTTCACTATCCTCAGTTACGCCTCTCTGCTCTCACAGGAAATCATCTGTCGCCGTGGCGTCACAGAGAGGCCGGCTGGCCGCTCCAGTCAGAACAGCTCTGTCACTTCTTATCTCCTGTCATAAGCACAAAACTCATTTGTCTGAGGACTACATGCCACCTCCTCTCCCCTGAGTCCTGTTGGCAAATATGAGTCGCTTTCTTCACCCAGTTTTAATTTTCTATCTACAAAAAAAAGCTCGAAAAGATATTCCTCGTCCTCTCTCGCTGGTCGTCTTACTCCTCTTGTATATGAGTATTACCAGCACTCATCTCCTTTCGTTTGAGTTTTTCTTCCAACTTCTGTTTGTGTGTATGTGTGTGTGCCTGTGTGGGGAGGTAAGTGAACTTCTCAAAAGTATTCTCAGCAAATAAGAAGCAGCTTCAACTTCTTGATGTCAAAATTGAAACCCACAACAACCAAAACAGGAACTAAAGTCACAGTGATAAATGAGTGGCCAAATGTAAGAAGCCACTTTAGTTTCACACTCTGGCTCTGTTTCCGCATGTGTCAGCTGGTCACTCACCCATCACTCGGAGCCTCTCGGCGCCCACCACCACCTCCTGCTCGTCGGCGGAGAAGAGCAGCTTCCCAGAGGTGGATTTGACTTCAAACATCTTGCCTCGTGCTTTAAATCCACTGGATCCTACACCAAACACACACAAGAAGAGGAGAGCTCAAAGAGAGGCAGCTTGAGCCGCAGCGGATTTCTTCCCGAATGGTCTCAGCATTTGAAAATTAAATGTAACCGAGTGGAAGACATTCAAGGTGCCCTGCAGGACTTGCTGACTTAAGCAGAAGAATACTCCATCTTCACTTTAGAGCCAAACCCCATCATACTGTTTTATGAATTTTGGGTTCATTCGTTTGGCTGATGAATATTAAACAGCCACATGATCAAAAGTGTTTGAGCCTCTTTAGTTAAAAAAACAAAACAAAAAACAGCTGCCTGCTGTGGGTGGAAAAAAGACAACACCAAAGCTGTGACTCAAAGAGTAAAAAAACAGAGCAAAGAGATGAGTGAGTCCGCTAATATTGCTCATATTTGTGCCACAATATGATGATGTCTTGAAAAAGTAACATGTTTAGAAAGTATATACATGTATAGAGAATATGTCATAAGAAGTCTGCAGGACTGGTGTCATGACAAACAAGAAGTAGAACATGCAGATAACCCCCCGCCCCCCCCAACTCAAATTGCTTTGTCTCGTGTGGCAGCAGAAAACACTCGGCGTTGGAGGTAACTGACTGACGCGCGTGCAATTGATTCTGTCACTCTCCATCTGGGATGTGAAGTTCCTCCCCGTACGCGGGCGCCGCTTAGTCATCCAAGAGGAACATCCGCGCAGACTTCGCCTTCCTCCTCCACAGACCCAGAAGGCAAATGTCAGTGCACCTTTTAACGTGAGAGACACTTCCTGTGCATGTTTACACAAAGTGATTTCCATTCACAGACGACTGCCAACTCTATTAGATTGTGACAGGCGGAGAATGGGGCGATGTAAAAAAGAAAGTGCGATGGCAGAGTTATGGAGGAGCGACTTAGGTCTCTGCTGGCACCATTAAGGGGGGCAGAGGAAGAATTCATGATGAGCTGAAGTTTAATTCCTCGAAGGCTCCTCACGACTCCCGACAGTTCTACATTGGTTCCTAACCTCCCAGTTTGGACTCCCAGAAGGGTGTAAAGATTATTCCAACTGCAAAATGACTAAAATTATGGGAAATTTTTCAATAGAAACATTTGTTTTTTCCAATGGTTATGTCAGAGTGCAATATTAGATTGTTTTACCTTTTCAAACCTTAGATTAACAGAATCAAAATCATCATCAGATATTTCAATGTCTCAAGTTACAATAACCCATATTTACTGTATATATATCATATAAAAAAAAAAAAACAAAAAAAAAACATCAAGATTTCCCCAAGGCAGACTTGAGGGAAATGTTGTTTTCTGGAGGGCAAAGAAATCCCTTCACTGACGAGTGGAAGATAAAAATTGTTACGGCTGATGTCGTCAGCGTTGTCAGGTTTGATATATTTGGAAAAATGAAGACATGCATCACATAAAAAAGACAGCATCAGTAAACTACATGAAAGCAGCCCGCGCTCCTCCTGCTGCGTCTTACCTGTTACGAGTTGTGTGAGCAGCTGGTTGTTGCTGTTGACGATATTGACTGACACGTTTCTGGACGACTGCAGGAACAGTGGGCGGCCCTGCAATGAGACAGACGAGGTTATTTGTTTAGTCTGCGCTGCGATGGTTGCTGAATTATGAATGGGTACGATGAGAGAAAGGGAAAAAATGTGTGTAAAATAAAAGATATAAACAGGACAGTGGGACACAAACAACTGAATTGTTTTATTGTTTGCACTGTACTTGTGAAAACCCTTTTAATACAGTTCATCCACAAGATCTGAACCTTTACACCAGCTTTAAAAAATGTGTTACTTGAAACGTTGTGAGTGTTTCCTGCTTTGCCACCTTTATGCTCAAGGTCTTGTTAAGCGTAGGCAAAGTAATAGAAAGAGACAAAAAAAAGTCCATTTCTCAGTTTATGGAAATCTTCTGTCTTTTCAACCCACAGAGTTGAATAATATATAATAAAATGTGCAGGAGCACCTACACACCCAGAAACATGCATAAGAATGTGTAACTTCACACTCCCACACCGTGACTGTCCGAGCACTGAGACTTCAGCACTCTGCTCTGTTTGATAACTTTCCATTTCCCAGAGTGCCCTGCACCTCTGTAATGCTGATCACGTCGGACGCTCTCCTCTTTCTGTGCCCGACTAATCTTCATGCCTCAGTCAACTTCTTAATTAGAGATAACGGCCTGACCATTGTGCTGCGCTCACAGCCAAGGAGGGGATATGCCTTGTGTGTATATTGCTGATAACATTATGGCTCTGGCCAAACTTATTGAAGTTCCCACAGTAAATACACCAAATGTATGATATGAAAGCAAGAAGTTATTACAATAACACTGCGGTGTGAACTGAGTGTAAAACTAACAAGAAGTTTGAAAATAGTTGATTCACAAAAGGTGTTGCAGTGCTGATAATCACACTGATATTAAATAAAGAGTTGTACGAGCAGGTCAGTCTTTGTCTTTCAAAGTACTTAGGTTGTTGTATTTGTGTATGTGTGTGTGTGTGTGTGTGTGTGTGTGTGAAAACTACTTTGACTTCTGTTGACACCAAAGTGCTATGGTGGCAATTTATTTTTTCTTTATTTCTAACATTGAACTTTCTGTTTGTTAAGTTCTACTTGTTTCGCCCAATGTGCTTGCCGATGTAAAAATCCTTCAACTAAGGTGAAACGATCTTACATGTTTTTTCAATCTCAAGACTTTTCTGTGAGTTAAGGTGGCTCTCAATCACAGTTACCACGTTTTCAGCATTACTGACAATTTCCAATCTAATCCAGCGGTTGTAATATGTTGCTGGGTGAGAGAGGCTTTTTTGGTTTTACCTACATTTTTTTCAAGCACACCCTGTCTCACACCAGTGCACAAACACTCAGAGCGCAGCTGCCGTAAGTGCTCTTGAGTAACAGAGTTGCTAAAAGCCACCCGACTGGGATCACACTAAAACTTTCTTAAAAGTACAGTGAGGCAATTTTAAGTCAAATTGTACTTTAGGCAGGAAATCAAAAAAGGAGTGCAACTGTGCAGGGATGGAAAAGCTGCTCAAACACACAACACATGACAGACTAAGACAGAAGCAGCACCCGTAAAGCTCTGAAAATATTACTGCAAAAATCTTAAAGTAACAATTGTTTCACTTCTAAGATAATAAGACTCATAATATTTCATAAGCTGTTTCTATGTACTTTACAGTAACACAAATAAAATCTTGGTTTCAATCTGTCACGGGATGCATGATATGAAATTTTAGGTCAGATAATGACATATAAGCCTGGTGAACTGTATGTTTGCGTTTCTGCACTAGAAAGTAAAAGGAGTTCAAGGGTTCAATTCCTTTCCGGCCTGTTTGCTGCAGGTCATCCCATCTCCCTCTTCATCTGTTCATCCCTGTCCATCTGTTACTCTCCAGCTGCACTAGCCTTAATAAAAACAGAAATAATAAGAGAAATGATAATTAACAAGCTGCGGCCGTAGGGTTGATTCCACAATGTATAGGGCCTTTAATTTGCAGCAGTGCCTCAGTGTGCTGAACAGTCACTGATCACTTGTGAGCTTTCATGACCTGCAGCTGTGCTGAGATCAATAAAAGACAAAAGATGGAGAACATGAAAAATACATCTCATCTGTCAGCGAGGCAGTATACAGGGAGCAGAAATAGATGCTTTCACAAGAACCAGTATCGATAAATCAACTCATTCATTCATTCATCCATTCATCAACTGGCTCCTTTCAACACCAACAAGCAGCAGATTACTCTTTACCATGACCTCTGCCAAGAATCCTGAAATTCCTCATTATAAATGTTTCTGCAAAGTTTCAAAATGGTCAGATGTAAAACATTTGGTGACAATTTACCTAATCTTCAGTAAGTCTTGCACTTTATACATCCACGATGCACCCCGTGCAGCTTGATGTGGTACAAAGTTCCTCCAGTGGAAAACACTTTGCCTGTGGGCATAATCCATGCAGAACGTACATTTCCATCTAAATGTCATTATAATTAGTTGTATGTAATTAGTCATGTGTAAACACCATTTTAATGAAGCAAGGTTTGACATTTATTTTCCAATTTTGATTACTTGTATCCATTATCAGTCACTATCTAAATTTTATGGTACTCCATCTGATTCATACCACACACGCTACAGTGTGCTTTTTGTTTCATAGCAAACAGTTCATCACTCCATCTTTTGGCACATTTTCTCCCTGCAACAGTCTCCTCAAATGCCTCAGAGAGGCTACTGCATGAGTCCTTTGGGGCTGTTTGTGTACTGTACATGTGTTTAGTTTGTTGTTGTGTGGTGCCTCTGATCCTCTCCATCTCCCTCCTCTCTTCGTTACTAATGCAACAGACCATATTACTCCCAGCAGGACGCCTCTCGCACAGAGAGGAATAAGCAGGGAGGAAAAGAAAACAGAGCGGAGTTAGACGAAGGACGGCTGTGTGGATTCAACTTGGTTATAAAAATGTTTCTTGGAGGGAGAGCTGCTCTAAAGGCTACAAATAACTCACTGGTGGAACAGTAAGCTGTAAGTTGAGCCAAAGGACCAATTTCCTGAGGTTCATTCAGAAAAAAACAGCTTGGTCTCATCAGCATACATACAGTCTATAGTTTAGTGGCCAGATTCATTTTGTTGAAGAGTGCAAAGGTATTGTAGTGTAGTAGTAGTGCCTGTTTTTGCAGTTATGATGGTAATCAGTGATTGATTACCGCCACAGGAGCCATACAAGACAACTAAACTAAAGTTAATATCAGAAATTTTAGGTATTTGTTGTTAAAACCTGACATAACACAACACATATCGTTTTTAAGTTGATGGCAAACGTGTTTTTTACACATTCAGCAGATACAATACATTTGGATTCAGATTTGTGTTAACTGTCCACTATTTTCTGTCCCTTTTTAGCTTTGTTTTGCTCTCTACTAACTCTTAAAGGGGGAGTCCATGGCTCTTTAGCAGCTGAGCGCTTTAAGACAGTCTGTTGCTAGATTGTTTTGGTCGCTTGAACTAAATCTGGTCTTAGTCTTTTCTATCACATTCTGGTAACAATGCCTCACTTTACTTGAACTGAATGAAACCAAACTCAGAGGGGTAAAAGCCAAAAGAGAAGAGAGAAGAGACGTGGGGAGAAGACTAAATAGACAAGAGACAGTGCAGGAAGTGCTGGGCAACACAATGAGGTCCAATTGCAATAGCATTGACAGAGGGAAAAACTGCAACACATGGAGGGGTCTTCCTTCTTTTTTTCACTCTTTCTATCCTCTCCTGGACAGACCAATTGTCTTTTCCCTTCACCTTCTCTCTGGTATTACTATTCTTCTCACGTCCACTGCCAAAGCTATCTGCCATCCATCCCTCTCTCTGTCTTCTTTTTCTCTTTATTTAGTGTTTTGTATCTTGTCTCCCCTCTCACCTCCTATTTGCCCTTTCCTTTTCATATCATATGAAAAGTCTCTTCTTTTATTCCATTTCATTTCTTTCCCTTCGACATCTCCCAACTGGCTGTCTCATTTTTCCAGAATATTCGGGCAAATATTTACACAGTGGTATAGAAAAAATCTCATGCACATTGATACTGGTCTGGCACCACCATGCGAATTTATTTTATTTGAGTAAAGATGACCACAAGAGGCTTCTTGAATGTGCTAAATATCATAGCTTTATCTGTCTGTATGTATATATGTTAATATGCCGATGATGTATGTTCTTATTATGACCTAGTGCCAATTATAAATAATTGAATATGTGCAGTCATCCATAGCTGCTGTGAAATTGGGACTTTTTTAATTTTAATATGGATATACTGCCGAGCCATGATATCACACTGTGAACATGTTGTGCTTGTTTGAGCTGGTGTCGAACTTGGCCGCCTCCTGTGCGTCGCCGCCTGTCAAACTATGCTCGCTGGCTGCCCATTTTTCTCGTTCTAATTCGGTCCTCCTCCATCTGTCTCCCCGGTTTTGTCCGTTACTGCTTCTTCCCTCTCATTGCTCATCTCCCTTCTCCGTCACCATCCTTACTCGGCTCTCTTTTGCTTCCCCGCTTTTTCATGCTCCTCTCGACTCGACCCATCTCCATTTCTCATCCTCCCTCTCGGCTTGCATAAGGTCCTAGAAAGCAGAGATAAAGCGTGCTGCTCTCTTGCATTATCGAGCCATCTGTCCACTACCTGCACAGAGCTATTATTACTGCCAGAGTAGAATAAACAGAGCAAGAGAGTGTCTATCACTTTATCGCACCAATCTCTCCATTTCTCTGACATCTCTGGGCTTGGATACTCATCCTGTAGTTGTTATGGGACAGCAGGAAGCACATCAGAAAGTTAATGTGGACAGAGCACACCAAGGGACCTCGGACGGACGTTGAATTCTAATCCTCACATGCCAAAGAAAACTGATGGCGAAGGCATGGCTCTGTCCAGCACACGGGGGAAAGCATGTTGCTCAGACTGCAAGGGATGTTGCTGGAAGTTTGCCTCTCCAGCAAGACCACCTGGTTCGAAACAGGTGCACTGATGAGACCGTATGGCGCTTGACATGACAAGTCTTGCCGTGACACATTTTGTCTCATTGTGACGCGGATGACACAAAACATCTGGTTATGATACGATATGTGATGACAACACAGGACTCATCTAGTTTCTGGTTTCAACTTGTCTCCTCTAGTCACAGCAACAAGACCTGACTCAAAATAACACGTCTTGCTATGACATGACATTTATTACACTGTTTTGTTGTAACATGACATTTCTTGTATTGTCTTGTCATGGCACTTGTTGCTGTGATGTGACATGGCCTGACATGATTTGTCTTGTCTTATTAGAGGTGACTGGATTGCTTGAGTTTTTGCTGAAATCTGCTCCATAATTAATACCAGAACAACTCCAGGCGGTTTGCAGGTAAAAAATCTCTGTAACTTATTCGTTTTAAAGCTCTTTACTGATCATTTTCTATCCAGCATTATGGTCACAATCGCTGGGCACCAACGATGAGAGCTGGACCGCAGGCATGTAGCTGAAATTACCTTAATTGGCAGCATATCTTCGCTCTGCCTTTGAGACGAGGTCAGGTCACGGGAGAAGACTTGACTACAACTACTGCTCCTTCAGGTCAAAAGCATCTCCTCCCTGTGGAGGTTTTCTGAGAGGAGAGAAGACAGCAGACCCACAGCACATCCTATCTGACCTGGGGGCACCTCAGGATCCCTTTAGGAGGGAGCGGATAGAGAACAGTACATTGGGCTCGGCGGCTTAGTCCTCTAACACTACAACCTGACCGACATGTGGGGCAGGAGATAGATGGATGGTTTTCAGCTAACCGTGTGAGAACATGAAGCGTGGGGACGGAATCTGTGTTAGAGTGCCTGGGCAAGCCTCGGCAAACAGAATTCAAGCTTTGTTAGACCAACATTTAGACACTTAACAAAATCAATACGAGCTGTGAATGTAGGTAGAGAGGAAGCACTTGTATTTTTTCTATGCTTCCCATAAGAGTCCCAGCAGGATTGCCTCGGATACTTTTACCACTGTGTAAGCTGTAAGCTTTTGGACTCAAATAACTGTCACACACTCGGCCATTAGACAGTTATCTCTTCACACCATTGCACCCTCTCACCTCGTACTGAGTGCAGTCATTCCCCCACTGTTACACTCCTCAGTCTATATATTGCAACCGTGGCTAATTAGTACATAACAAGTAAGTAACGGGCAAAGTCAGTTTTGCATTAATGTAGGAAATACTACATGGCACTTACATTCTGCTAATGAAATGATGCCAGAATTATGCCTGAGAGGTGTAATGGCTCCCGTCCTTACAGAGAGGATACGTTTATTTTTAAAGGTGTTGTGGGCTTAGCATCGTCAGCACAGCTCGTGTTGTCTCCGCACAGACACCTAACCTCAAAGAGGCACTACAGTACAGATAAAGAAACACCTCCTGGAGACACTCCAGGTATCATAGTAAAAGCAGACATGTGAACTCTCTACGGTTTAGGTCAATGTGTTTCATCGCTCTAAAATACAGCAAGCTAAAGGTGTGTCTCCCGGTGAGTGACTTACTGGTTTGGATTGGATTTCTTTGGCATAGAGGGGTTGGAGGAACTCAGAGTCCCCTTCCAGTTTCAGGCCCTTCTCTGTTATTCTGAGGTTGCCCATGCCGTCCTGTGAGGAACAAAGACAAAAAAAAAGTTAGTTCATGTTCCCTCCTTGTGTTTTTAGAGGATATACATAGACACACATATCCATCCTCATTTCAACCAAGTATCATGGTGTTCTTCTGTTCAAAGATGGCCTTTTTCATCTGCTGTCACAAGACCAAAGTTTCACACTCTGTTTAGTTGATGATTAAAAAGCTAATGAGTGAATCTTTAGTGTTTAAATGAAGCCGTATGTGTTTAACAGACATTAAATAAGGTACAAGCTCAATTAAGGCAGTGGCGTTAGATGATAACCACAAAAAAAGTCTGGATGTCACAGAGAGGTAACAAAGTTGAAGAATTCTGTCTTTTTTTGCTCCCATCAATGATGAGTCAGTACCAGCATACGAAAAAGCCTCTTCACAGTTTTCTCTTCATGTACTTCCTGCCAAGACGGTGGAGAGCCACAGACATGAATTGTTGGCTGTGTTCAACACCTGCCATTTTATTTCTGAAACCTGGAGTTTGATAACAAACACCTGTTATTTATCTATGTGGAAAGATGGCTGTGTGGGGAAAAATTAAACTTAATAATCACACCCGCCCATGGTGCGAGGAAGGATGCTATTTTTTCACACACTTGAAGATAACCAGGTACAAACTGAGCACTGTACACAAAACATATTAGACTCATTAAACCGTGTCCCTAGTTGATCAGCTGCCATAATCTCTTTTAATCTTTTTTTATGCAGTGAGAGTGAAGATTACTTGACTTCAGCATGAGCAGTACATATCGATCTATTGTATACATGGTGAACTTGTCGCATACATAAACATAATCCAGGCTCACGGTGCTTTTTATAATAAAATAAATGAGGATGTGTCATTATAAATGTAATATTCAGGGTATTGTATATTCAGCGTATGATGTATCCAGTCATGCTAATTATGTAGAGTAGGAAAACTGTGCAATATTTAGTAAAAAATGTTCAGTTCAGTTTAATCTTACACAATGAATCTAAGTTGATACTGATGCTGGAATTTGTACATGATAATGTTACTAATGTTTAGCTAAATGCAAAATTACAAAACTTTGTATTATACACTTGCACAGACCTGGATTTCCTTTCTAGACCCTATATGGTTAAAAAAAAAAAGAATAAAAACAAACTACCTAATTATAAGTTCAACAAGAAATGTGATAAGCCGGAGTCCAAACTGCATCCTTTACTAATTTAAAGTTAGAGCCATGTTGTTTACTTTTCCAGACGGGGACCCAAAGGATAAATTTAGTTTCTCTCTCTGGAAGCCAAGCTCATTTAGACACGGCAAAACACCAAATGCTTATGCATGCTGCATTTGGTAAATTAAGTGAAGTATTTTAAGGTGGCAGCAGGCATAGAATAATATTTCATGAAACCGGGTAAATGAACTCCTGTAGCAGCAACCCAGAGGCTAGTAAAGAACATCTGTGACAAGCCGGTCACTCAGTGAAATTATGCACCAGCAGCAAAGTCCAAACCAGACATGCTTCCCTTTACTTCAAATGTACCAAATCCAGTCATGGTATTGAAAAGTAAGTCGCCGTTTTTATGTACGTTTAATGCCCTTTCCTTCCAAAATCTTACGAAAACAAGACCATTGAGAGAAGCAACCTGCCAGTCGGTTTTGGTATTGCAGTAGTGTTACAGATGCTTCCATTGTTTCAGACTGACTACCAGAATAACAACAGACCAAAGGATATTAAGCAGTGTTGATAAGAGGAGATTTGGCGAAAGGAGACTGGCTCAGGAGCTCCTCTGATTCAAACGCAACTGACCCTTCACGTTCCATCCAGTCATTAAACATATCATATGAAATCACTGGCTGGATGGTTTCAAAGATAAGAGACGTAAGAGTGATAGACGATTAAGAAAGAGAGAGAGGGGAGGGGAAAAAAAGCAAGCTGTCCGCTGATGTGATCTTCTCCTGCAAAGACTTTTTGTTTTCCCGCTGTGTTTTGATCCCTCAGGTTCTGACAAGCAAATGGAGATCAAGACCTCTTGAAATCCCAAAGTAACGGAGGAATGTTTTCAAGCCTCCTCCATGTAATCCTTCCCCCCGCTGTGTGAAACATATTAAAATTCTGGCACTGTTGTGGCAGCGGGGGGTTGAGTCCCGGACGTGTGGTGATTGTGAATTATCCCCAGGTGGAAATCAGTAGGCCTGTCCGAGAGAGCCAGCAGACGTTATTTAAACTCAATTTCCTGACACTTTGACGACGAAAATCAACTGTAAGAAAGGAGACACATTTTCCCTACTTGGAGGTTCTCAGCAGATTATTCCTTAATACACATCCTCCGAGATGTATTGATTTCTATCAGAGGAGGCCGCAGATTTCATGTGGTCCCCCTTCACTGAAATGTGCAGCATACGCTCAGTGACTTCTCCCTGCCGGCTAGTTCATATCTTAGTCTGGATAATCGCTGAGGATGCATAATAGCCGAAAAGTAATGCCGTGCTTCAGCCTGTATCTCTGCCTCTCCATTTCACACGCTTTCTTCTCCGCCGAGATAAGTCGTAGTGCACACTTACAAAGAACCGAATTTCAAAAATTCAACACATGTGGACACTTGAAATAGTCTCCTAAATTGGCTCTATTTCAGAAAAAAATAACTGCCAGCTGTAATAGCATTATAGTGCAATAATAAGACTCCATTAAAGGAGACATTCAGATGTTTTCAGCAATCTCCGAACACCCACAAGGAGTGACACTGTGGTAAAAAAGGTTAAAAAACATATGGCGGATATCTGAGAGTAGAAACACAGGAGGGAAAGTAAACTGTAAACCACATAGATTAAGGTAGAAACTACAGAAGTACTGAGATATGAACACAGGGTGACTTTTAAACAGAGCTCTGTATCGTCTCCAGCGCACACGCACACACACGCACACACACACACACACACACACACACACAACACACAAGTTTAGCCACCGAGGACACAGGTAAGGGGAGGAGACTGTCACAAGTCGGCTGCAGTTGGCGTTGATACCAAGCACGGGTCGGCCTGGCTTGACGAGACTAAAGCTGACTGATCTGGGCCAAAGGAAAAACCCTAAAAGAGAGGCCGTTTGACTGTTTCAGCACCTCGGAGAGAGACACAATGAGACCATGGCTGTGCTCGGAATCACAAGCTATTTCCGTTATTTATTCGCCACCATTTTATTTAAATGTCCTAAATTTACGCTCTACATAGCACCGTCCAAGGCTAGGGCAACAGGAAAAAACGGAGGGGAAAAAAAGCAGCGTACTCGTGTCAAAATTGATGATGATTCATAAGTGTCTGACATCTCAATTTGCTTCCCGCTGAAGAGTAAACATCCGAGGGTCTAAAATAGGGAGCAGTGACTGAGAGTGAGTGATTTGGAGAGTGATTTTTGCCCAGCCTGGGGATGAGTCAGCACCCGAGACGGAGCAGAGGCAAGTTCGACTCAGTCGCCCTCCTGCCGCGACACACAGCACTGACAGAAACGGTGGATGTATTCATTTACTTATTTTAAATAGAGCAAGATTTAAA
>JBAJHX010000067.1:17894983-17910281 GCA_037176925.1 Amniataba percoides | reverse complement strand
AGTGACACAAATAAGTACAATGTGTAAGAGTATTAGAGGCAAAGACATCAAGCACTCTACATTATCATTGTCATACTATATGACAATACTATAATACAATACTTAACATATGTTAAGACATATATCGGAGGACTTGGAGCAGCTTGTAGATTGACAGTGATGTTTCCTGCCTGTTTTCAGACGACTCTGGACACATTCAAGTCCTGAATAGACGGCAGGTTGGCATCTATGATTTTCTCTGCAGTCCTCTGCTGTTCTTGTCCTGTTTGGTGGCCGATCCAAACAACACAATGATGGGTGTGCAGAGAGCAGACTGGATAATGGCAGTGTTGTGGACATAAACATGAAAATGATCATCATGGTGTGTCCTTTCAAAAAGCAGATGGAGGAATGGAAGAAAGGATTCATATAAGTGTCTGTAAGTGCAGCACTTGCTATCTGACAAACCTCTATAAACTTCGGTATTGAGGGGGGAAAAAAAAAGTTACATTGGTGTGCCAGCACGCTGTCAACACATCTATGGGAATGTGAAGAAAAGCAGAAAAAGAAAAGTTCGTCCTTGTCTGCCAGATAAAACTCCATGAGGAACAAAGCGGACATCAAACAGCTCAGCGTCCACAGCGCTAACTGAGGCCAGGAGGGAGGAGCTCACTAGTTAAAGCCTCTCGGGGTGAGTAAAGGTTAATAGTAAGGTTTTTAAAGTGTATAAGAGAGATTTGGTGATGCTTTATACTGGCCTGCCATCATGGTTATTCAGCCTCCTGTGGGCGCTTGGAAAACGAGGTAGCTGTTTTCTGCAGTTATTACTCACTTCTGAGGGAGCCAATAGAGAAAAAAGTAGAGAAATATCCAATCTGTCCACCTGTTCAGATATTCATATATTTATATCTGTTGTCCCTATGGACTGCATTGCCATGTGGCAGCGCAGCATATTTCCAAATGGAAAAATATACAGAAGGGCCGAGTGCCAAGGAGTTAAGTCAATTTTCTTAGCTTTTTTCCCCTTACTTCATGATTTTTTCTTTAATATATCTTTCTCATATGTCTGAAATGTGTAGGCTTTGCATGAAAAATATTCTTGGCAGACACGTTCCCTCCGTTTTGTCGGCTGGGTTATGCGGTGAATTGTATGTGCACTTTCTCCCAATGTTATCTCCCCCCCAAATCCCCCTGTCTGAAAAAAAGTCAGGCGAGTACGGCTGGAAGTTGTCAGCTTTATCTGCCACCCCTGCCTTTTGATCTCTGCCTTATGGGACTTTACTGAATGAGGGGAAGTCATGCATACACACAGCAGACACAGAGAGATGCCCTCACACACATATACACACACACACACACACACACACACACACACACACAAATAAATTCACACAGAGAAGTCCAAAATGTGAGCAAAGCAAAAGCAAATGTGGCTTCAAAATGATCAAACACAAGAATGGAAATATGCACACACAGACACGCACACACTCACACACAAACCTCACAAAAATATCCAACCATCCATCATCCATCCATCTTGTAAATAAGGTATGAATCTCTTGCTGTGAAATATATTAACTGTGAAAGTTTAATCAATACATTAGCTTAGTCTTGAATATTTATGAAATGGCAGCGCAAACACTAAACCGTCCTCCATCTTTGCTATTGTGTAAGCAAAGAAAGACAGAAGAAAGGAAAGAGTGAGAGAAAGAGAGAAAGGACCATTTGTCTTTTAGATTTGTATTTTTAATCCTATTGATCTGATCTGGATGAAATTTGAAGTTTGGAGGTGTTTGACAATGTGTTCTTTGTATTCAAAATGACAATGGTGCGGCTAATTAGGCCCGATGAGTTTGACAACATTCAAATGGCATAAAATTCACACAGCTAATCTGCCAAAATCTGACAGAAAGAGGGATGATGCATCTGGAGCCTCAGGCTGCCACTAATGATTGTTTTCATTGTTGTGAAACCGATCGGTGAATCATTCAAGCTGTAAAATTAAAAAAAAAAAAAAAAAAAAATTGGAATAATGCCCAATTGACAGTTTTTCACATGCCAGAGTGACATCTTCAGATTCCTCATTTTGTCAAACAAGCCCCTCTAATGCCAAAGCTATTCAAATTGCAATTATATAAAACAGAGAAAAGCATCAAATCCTCAGCTGTCATTAATTTACTGTCAGATAAATAATGAATGAAATTACATGTTATTCAACCTTCGTTAACCTTATTTAACATCCACAGACATGGGCTGAGTACTTTTTAACTGAACTTGAAAGGGAGAAGCGTCTTGTTGCTGAAAAGCCGAATATTCAGCTGTAGTTGGACTGTGAGGGAAGAGGTTAGAAATGGTCATGTTAAGATGAAGTTTTTAAATAAAGAAGAATGGAAGGACATGAAATCTTTTATGGCTGATGAGACAGGGAGAGGAAGAGGGGCCGTAAAAAAGCTGCATCCCTGTCAAACGTTTTGCCTCTCATTCATAACCTGCACTTTACTGTAAAAAATGAACCACAGAAGTCAGAAAGAAACATAAAGAGATTCAAGCAGTTTCACAGCATGACGGGCAGTTTCCTTTACAGGCAGAGACTGATGGACCTGCTTTCACCTAAAACATATATTTGTCTCAACCTGAGCGCTCGGACGTTTTGTCATTGATTCAGAGACTTGAGTCCTTTCTGACGGGACCACCTGTTGACTGAAGCTCAAAAACTGCGCGGTCCTCCCCGCCAGGTTGGACATAATAGCAGCCCGATCAGTCGATGCTCGTATTGATCTTCACAGCGGGTCAAGAGACAGACAGTGTTTATCTGCATGGAACAAGATCACAACACTGACAGGAGGACATCACACAGGCAGAGAGAGACGATCCCTCTTTCAGGAGTTCCTCACTGTCGACTGGACAACGTATTTCGTTAAATTAAAGTTTGATGAACCAAACTGTAAATGCAACTTACCTAAACTATAAGAGGCTAAAAAAGACCTAAACGGCCTAAACCTCAACATTGCAGATACTTTAGATTCAATTTTACAAATAAGTTGATCAATCAAGCTTCAGTGCTGACAACACAGAAGTCACCAAAAGTGTGTTGTGAACTGTGTTTTTGTTCGTCACTAACGTGTTTCTGTGGTTCTTTTCTTTAAAAATGGAAAATAGCTTTGCCTCATTTGATACTTCATTCTGAGTTGCTTGCACGTCTTTCAGCAAAATCGTCTAACAACCCAAACTAAATCAAACCCCGGAGAGTAACAAGCCTCCCATTAAGAGTAAAACTACAGAGCTTTGTAGTCCTCCGGGAGTCCCACACCACTTCAAAGAAACTCTGACCTTCCCTCTTCCTCTGCTCTTCTCCTACTGTTCTTTACACCTCTTTAAGGTATACCTCTAAGTCTCTTTGGACTCACTTACCAACTCCTATTGTGTGATCTCCTGCTTTTTGTTAGCTACTACCCCTCTCCTTCCTTCTTTGTTGCTTCTTTTACTTTTTAAGGTCTCTCCTCTTTCCTTCTTGTTCCTTACCTTCTGCCTTTTTGCCCTCTGCCTCTAATTTCACCCTCTCTTTTTCTTCAGCACTTCTTTGTGGACAGAAAAAAACAGGGGCTTTATGAATGCCTTTTTTTGTCCAACAAGACCATCAGTCAGCTTCCCAAACGTTAGAGAGGTTGTCATGTAGCAGGAGGCTCAAGGGGTCTTGTATCATCAAATCCTCCTTGATGTATTGTTGAGTAAGATGCTTGAACTTTACCTCATCAACGAACAAAAAAAAAGTGCTGCGTAAAGCTTATTTCTTCAAAAACTGAAGGGCTGATGCAACCTAGACCATTACCTGGGAAGCATAACACCCAACAGGAAAAGTGTAACCCCGTGAAACCGAGGTACCTTTTGAAGTGAAATAACAGAGAGGAGACAAAGTCAGAGAGTGCGGCAGAGGAGTCGTGTCTCTGGAGTTTTTTTTTTTGTAAACCTAGAAGTAGTTACACAGAGGCCAGTATTGCTTTTCATGTCATTATTCAGCCTTGAACATACTGTTTTCGTGTTTTGCCTGACCTGATTGGCAGTGTGGTAGGTATCGGTCAATGTCACTTTTACTCGACACAACAGCAGCTGTGATTACTGGATTTAACTGGAAACAGATTTTAGTCATTACTGTAACTTCACAATCAGTGGTTTGTATTCACGGTGTCTCGTGGTTCTCATTAAAAAAAGAAAGGATTTTCCATGACTTTTCCAAACACTACATTCAGATTCACACAAAGAAGTGTTGTAGCCTGTGGTTCTAATGCTTATCCTTGTCAGTTTTTGCCAATTTAAAAATATGAAATTTGCTGCTTTTTTTGGGGGGGAAAAAAACCCCTCTGATTTCCACAGTTTTGCCTGATTTGCTGCTGCAGGGAGATACTGTTAACCAGACTTTACAGTTAATGAGGTACTCTTCTCAGGGGAGCTCTTAAATGCCCCTTATTATTTAAAGTAAAGGCAAAATGGGGAGAAAAAGGACATTTTGCGGTTGAATATAAGGTAGGTGATAAAACAAACAGCTAAACTACAAACTTTGATGGTGCAAATAATAAAAAAAAAGATTTTTAAAAGTTTTATATTATTGATCTTCGCAAATAAGCCTTAACATCCTCTAGTGTTTGGTGGTTTACTCATTTATACCATTTAATGTTAAGCGTACCGTTGCAGCTTGTCTGAAACAAATCCACAAAAATAAGCAGAAGTACTTTATTTCTTCAGCGAGCAAACCATTGTTCATACTAATGACTTTCAGGTCATAATCGTTCCATCTCTAACATTAGCCACCTGACACCTCATTAGCAAGGCTTTGTGTTTGTTTGTGTGTGTTTTGTGAGTAATCGGACACCAACATCTCCTAATGGTGACCTAAGTGCAACAAAGACACCATCTATCTGCTGGTTATCGTGTGAAGCAGAATGTACTTTAGGTTTGTTTCTTTCATCTTAAAACTGTCAATATTAGACTTATTCAGATCCTAGCAGAGGCTGTGAGGGATGGATCATTGTGGGAGTTTCCTTTAAAATGCTTAAGAAAGTTTGATGCCTTCTCATATGTTGAACTAGTCTTGAACCCAACTGTGTTTGAAAATGTCTACAGTCAGCAGCTCACCTCTGACCAGCAGGCAGACCAAACCCACTTACCAACCACTCAAACTAAATAATTTTGGACTCTTCTGTCATAAACAATGACAAAGCAAGTTAGGACTCTTTCATTTGTAGAAGAAGAAAGTGGAGGGTAGAAAAAAGTTACTGGCATTCAAGTGAACAAACTTCTGGAAAATAAAGCATTTCTGAGATGGCAGTTGTTGCAGTTGTCATTGACTTCAGAATCAATACTGAACCTCGTACACTTTCTGGTCTACAGGAGTTCAAATTCAGTAAGTAATATTATGAGAACAAGAAAAGCTCCAAGTTTTCTGTTTATAAAAGCTAGTTCTGACATATAGTGTTCATTTAAAAAAAAAAAAAAATGTTTTATGGATAACTTACTCTAAACATTTTTAGTAAAATTTGTCTGGAGACTGACATGGATTTTGATTAATATTGTCAATTGTATGCTACAAATGGACAATTTTTGCACATGACTTGTGCCTCAAATACTGCATGTACTGATTTTTATTCTAATTTGAAAACAAAGCTGATTAATTCAATGCTTGAATTAGAATCAACGAAAAAAATCAACTAATCATTCAGTAACTAATCATTCAGCAAACCTTTGCTGATGACATGCTGTTGTTAGACAGACTAGATGACTGAGCTTCACTGACTTGTTCCTAAATGGACTTTTCTGACCGAGCATGGCTTTTATGGTGGCCGAGGTAATTACATTTCCATGTTTATGTGCAGTGTGCCAGAGGGCTAGATTAATTTCCCACTGTTTTTTCATCTTTATATGCTCGTTTTTGGGCAGATATGAGGCAGGATGGTCAACTGCCGGCTGGCTTTCACTCCAACCAATCAAATCAGCAGATGACTTCAGTGATGAATCCTTCCAGTCTCTGTCTGTCAGTCTGAAGGTATACTAATCAGCAATGGAGTCATTTGTTGAGGTGAAATCCTGTGAACACCTCTATTCTACCCAGCATGTGATTCTCCAGTCAGGTCAACCACACAGGACACAAGAACAGATTGATTTGATTCATTTTGAGTATATTTCTTTCTTGCAACCTGATGAAGTGGATCCAAAGAACACCTTGAGGAGCTGGGGATGCCAGATGCAATGAAGCCGCTAAATGAAACATGCTAAGGGAAAGCAGATAGACAACGTGAAATACACATCATGTGCTGCCTTCTGGAGCTTGATATTTTATAGTGTTTCTTGTATTTGTACAACATGTCTTCTTTAAGTCAGTAGTTTCTTTCAGTGTGTAAGATTCCAAAACGCTGTCCACTAATTAATTTAATAATCCACATTCATGACTTGACTTCAGCTACCAGCAAAATCATCAGTCAGACATTGGTAGAAACTAAGTCTAATGGTGTGTGGAACAGAAGAGGTGAAATAAGTCAACAAATAACTAACCAATGCAATGACAGTATAACCTGATGAGTGAAACAGATTATATTCAGTTCAATTCCTAATAAGATTTAAACAAAAAACAAAAGTTTTATTTCTTTCCATTCATAAGTAGAATATAGAATATAGCACAGAAGTCCATGCAAGGATCTAATTATCTAACTTTTATCGAAAATTATTGAAATTAAAATGATCATATATTTCTTTTGTGGTTCTGTTATATATTTTCCAGTGAATGTGGCCATAACAACTTAATTCTTGTAATAATGGAGCCCCTGGATTGCTTCTCATTATATCTCTATTGTAGGTGGGGGGTCTGCATTATGACTTGATTATCATGATTATACGTTATATACAGTTTTTTATAACTTAAAGTTTTCACTATGCAATTACAGTACAGTCACCCATCAGCCTAATTAAAGCGATACACAGCAGTAAAACGTGTACAAATCTTCATTTAGTTTATTTCAATCTGTCTTTCATTAAGACCCCCGATTGTTCATTCTTCAGCATTAAACAGCAGGATCAAAATTAAATATTTTCACAGCAACATTCAAATATCTCTCAGCAAGCCAGTTGCCAGATCATTCTTTGTCCCTTCCGTATGTCTCTGGATTTTTTTTTTTTTTATCTCTTCATGTTTTGTGATTATGCATTTTTGTTGGAAGCCTTGCAGCAAGCTAATTTTCCCATTAGGGACTATAAAATCTTGAAGTCGAGCTTTATTAGTCATCCCCTGAGCACTGAATTCATGAAGTTAGCAGACTCTGCCTCAAATGTAATTAGTGTCTTCGACCGTAACTCCATTTCACACTTCCGAAATGCACTGCATGCCTATTGTCCCGCTCTCATTATTCCTTTCATTTTGCTAAAATGAATTGCACGTGAGCTGTAAAAACAGCCTGCCGACAGTCTCGGGTTGACTCTTTTTCTCTCTCTCTGTCTCCCTCAAGGCTCTTTCGTCTATCTCTTTCTCTGTTGACCTTTCAGTAAAGGCTGCTGGAGGTACTGAGGTTTAATTGTCCCCAATGAGAGCCAGTAACTCCGATCTCATCAACAGCATGAGATTTAATGCTGCCAGGGTCCAATTCTGCATTCTGTCGGCTACCAGCGAGAATGGGCTGTTTGGATGCAGCTTGGGACTAATTCATGGGGGAAGGAGTTGGACCTGAATGAGGAAAACTGTTGGAGGCTTGACCCTGGCTGGCAATCTACTTTTTTAATCTGCTTCACTTAGATTTGCTCTTACTGCCAAATTCTCCTCCTTTACCACCTGGATCTTTATTGTTGTTATTTTGGCCATTATTGAAATGAGTCATAATAAAGACTTCACCTCCGGAATACAGTTTACTCCACTAAGGCATTTTAAAATCACCTCATCTGCCAACTACCTTTTAAAAGTTTTTAAATTTCAGAATTACCTCTGGAAATCAAAGATATTCAATTAGGAAATTGAATAATGTCATAAAAAAGCATTTTGTCTATTATTTTTGTGACAGAAATGCCAAACCTGAACCATTTATTAAATATGTTCATTGCAATGAAAAAAGTGGGTGAAAAAACTGTGCATGCAATTAGGCTTGGGAAATAAGGTAATTAAAGACCATGGCCCCATGATGTCTCAAATCACTGGCTAAGTCTTAGATCACATCAGACAGATTTGTGATGAGACTCTAAAATGTTCTTGTAAGCAACAGGAATGACAATCAAAACTGCAATAAAACCACTGTGGGTTTTACCCTCAATTATTACTGCCTACAAAACCCACAAACTCAAAAACTCACATGAAAAGTAACAATGCTTGGGCGGGATTGAAAAACACCCATGCAAAAAGTCACCCAGCATGAAATTAATAAAAGCAAGCAAAGCAAAAATCCTGTAATGAATCAAATACTACAGCCTGGGTATCAGTCACATTTTTCTCTAACCTACATTCAAGATCAGTAATCAGGTTCGTATCTGTGGACAGCCCAAATAACTGGGGCCAAACGAAGCCATTAAAGTCAGGAGTACAAGAAATACCACAAGTCAGTACAATCAGGGTGATTATACAGTCTGGCAACCAGTCAAGAAATGCTAAGATAGGGATACAGTTCTTCACTTTCCCTGTAGTCAAAGGCAGTCATCACCATCATGTACTGCCTTCTACTTCTCCTCCCTCCCTATCTTCTCTTTGTTTGACTTGTCTTCACCCACCCCCTTTTTCCATGAGTGAAACCCATGAAAAGGCTTATCAATGTTGCTCAGAGAAAGGCAAGCTGCAATCAGAAGGAAAATTACTGTTCTTTTCCCTGTCACTGGCAAGGATGTTTATCTACCGAGCCTTCAAATGCATTATGATTGAACTGCTATCTGCTCAGGGAAAATGCTCTCTTATTGTATCTTGTGCCTTTTTTTTTCATCCCCTACAGAAAAATAGATATAATTGCGGGGGTTCACATGAGACAAAAGAGGTAGAGTCAAAAAGTTGAAGAACTCACAGCCCTACACTTTGGAAAACTGCTGTCTCCTGAAAGTCATCTGTCAATACCTGCAAAAATATACATTATCTTATCCTCAAAAAAGACTTCAAATAACTGACCACTTTAGCTCTCCGTAAAATGAGAACATAACAGTGTATTCCCATGAACAACATCTGATCTTAGACTGAAATTCAGTAACTGTATTTAGACTGAGGCTAGACTTTCTGTGCTTAGATCTGTGTATTTCTCTGTAGTTTTAAATATTTAATGTCCTTTTTTAACATTAAAGTTGCTTTCTAAGTCATAATAGACGCATGGGTGTTGCAGGGGTAAAGTTCTTATCCGCTTCCACAGAGATCTGAAACTCCATTATCTAAAGTGCTGTCTCCTTCCTTTTTGAACACAGACAAACCCAGTCAATGAGGGATCTCAACAACACGACATCCGGCTCAAAATAACGGTCACTTGGAAGCCTCTGAACTCTTAGGTCATCACTCACTGTAGAGAAAGTGTAGATTAATGTGGTAGGGAAACTGCACGAGTGAATGGGATAGACATTTCAGACTATGGAGTGATGAAAAAACAGCATCCAGCACTAATAATTTGCTTCCAGGACACCTTTAGCAGTCACACAAGGAGGTTAATAGAAAATGGCACCATTTTAAGGCTGACTGAAGACTCTCCAGCTGCTGCTGTACTGCACAGGCCCGAATCACCCTGCCATAAAGCAAAACAACAAACAACACAACTATGTGTGTGTGTGTTGGCCTGTGAGGGAAACACAGGCTGACAGAGTTGCGTGTGTGTTTTTCTGTGTGCGTGTGTGTTTGTCTCCGAGCCATAAATATAGGTAGCACTCCTCTCTCAGATTACAGGAGGAGGTGAACATCTCAGCAGCTCTGAGGTCATTCGCTGTCCTGACCGCTTACTTTACGGGCCGTCTCGGGCCTCTGCCGTGATATCAGAGAGTGGGTCATCAAGTAAAGGAGAGGTAATGGTTCAAGTCCTATTTCACGCGAGCTTTTGCCCTCCAGGAGCTGTTGCTGTTGAGTTCATCCTCCTGACTGTCTTTGAGTTACTGCAGCGTGGGCTGTTGAAGACATTTGCTGTCAAGGAGTGTTTTCGTGGTATACTAATATATGGTGAGCTTGCACACACATCTGAGAAAGTAAGCATTCAAGAACAATGGAAGAGAAGCATATTAATACAGAAGACCAAAAAGCAGAGATATTAGATAATGGATATTAGTACATTTATATTACTGTTTATCACTAGGTAGAGAATTTCATACAATCACTCAAAAAGTGATAAACATCAGAAGGATATAATAAAGCACAGTATGTTTATTATCAAGTATATGCTGGTTGACATGTCTCATCTTTGTCTGTAACCGAGCAACTCACCTCCTCCTCTTTCTCTCAGATTATGTTTAAAGATCATCATTTATACTCCATTTAGGTGAGGGATAGAAAAGTTTGAAGGCATGGTCACAACTTGGAGTGGCCAGAAACCACTCAATGTAATGTTAACATGTAAATGACAGATAATATTTTGAGCTAATCCAACCGTATAACCACTTAAATGGCAAGAGTATTGTTAATAACCAAGTCAAACCTCGCACATTTCAATATTCCTCATCAAGTCTGAAAATGACAACAGCTCACGCTTCAAAAATTCAGAGACCTCACTGCGACCTTGCCAAATTTCCTCCTGTAAATCTGTATTCAGTAACGCTTGCCAACATGAATAAACAACATCCGGCAGTGAAGCTTTTCGGGAGCTGGTGAGCACTGATGGCAGAGAAGGTCAGGCTCCCCCAGTGGACTCGGAGAGGAAGAGCCGTTGGCGCTGCGGCCCCCCGCTCCCACCCTCCCTCCCCCCGGGACTCCGAGGCTTTTGGTTCAATGGCCCAATGTGGAGTTGGTGCAAACCTCCTCCTGTGGGCTGCGGCCCTGTCTCCCAGGAGCAGTGAGCCGTATCACACAGTCACAACAGTTCACCTCACTTTAAGTGCAGGCTCCGGTGGGGATACCAGGTACAGAAATGTTTTCTGTTTTTCATCCCTCCCTCCCCTTCATTAATCTCTCCCTGGCAGAGGAGACCAGGCAAGACCGTCCCTGGTTGTGTGTCCTGTATAAGTGCTCTGCAGCAACAAAGTTAACTTCTGTTGGTCAGTGTATTGCTGTTTTACTAGTCAACCGGCGGCTATATGACAATGTGTCTGTAGTTATGAAATTATTTTATTTATTAATCATTTTACTCTTGCATATATTTTTGTGTATCTGACCCTCTAAAGTTGTGAGTGTGCTTGCATGCCGAATAATAGATCCCAAATTCTAACAGAGCTGCATGTAGGCTGTCCCTTAATCACTCAGCAGTTCCTTTATTTTGTCACTCATCTGTGCTATTTTGCAATGCAACCTGTTTTCGCTGATATTGTCAGACAGATACCTCATTGCATGGCAGGAGTATTTTTGAACATAGCTTACAGAAACACTGAGGAACACACTGAGATGAAATTTATATCCGTCTCTTTGTCTCATTCTGTTTAAGGAAGCAAAGATGCGTATTTCCCAGAGTGACAGGCCTGATGACGGAGAGGTGACAGAGGGCCTGTTCACACCCGGCACTGACATGTGTCTGAAGTGATCAGATCTCATTTCCACATTCTATATGTAGATTAAAAACCTGAATCATTTCAGTTTGCAAAGATGTGTTGTTTTTTTTATCCAGAGGGGGCAAGATCAAGTCACCTCCTTTTGAGATTTGTGAGGAATGGTGTTGGCTGGTCGCCCACCACTCCATGTGTATTTCACAGATAATTTCGATGAGTTTCTCAACAGCTTCCAGCACACTTGTATCCACTTGCAATGACAAAGCCGACACAGGGATGCCACTTTAACAGCAATACTGCAGCCTCACACTTTCCTGTTGGCTGTATGAGCTGTGGATGGATTTGTAGTGTGTTCAAGCGCTGTTTATTTCATGAACATGCTTTAGAAACAGTACAAAAACCGCTACTTTTATGTCAATTCTGTGAATTTTGATGACCTCATTCCTGTCCCCATCAAAATATTGGTTCTTGCTTTAAAACTGCTGTTGTGATTACAGCTCAGAATATACTTGCTAATTAAAAAATGGGCCTTAAACACAAAAATGTTGCTGAAAACTGGGACATAATAAAATAATAATATGAACTGTGTTTTGTTTTCCCCAAAGGAAGCTGATTGTGACTCTACATCCCAAAAAAGACCTAACAGTCACAGGTGAAACCACCCATTGTATTTCCTCATCCGGGTTTGGATGGAGGGCAGATAAATTCAGCTAATCAGCAGGAGCGCTGACACTCAAATGTTAACAGCGCTGGAGTCTCACATTACATCAGCTCCTTTCTCCCTGCAGGACTTTTCTGGCTGGAGAACAGGCGTGGTTCAGTGGAGTGGAAGGACCCGGAAGGGAGGGCAGCCAATACATCACCCCCTCCAACCCCCCCACCCAATCCTCCCTCCCTTTTCTTACTCATTACCACACAGACTCTGGACCGCCATGTACATGAGGTGCAGCCACTTTAATCTGTCTCAATCTGAGAGCCCTCGGCTGTCTACGCTGCCACAACCAGCCTATTTAACATGATGGGAAGCTGGAAATGCGGCCAAATGGGCTGTAGATCTCAGGACATGGAGGCAAGACACCACACTCTTGCGCGCGCACACACACACACTGAGCAGAAGACACACTCGCACACACCTGTACGGCAAACATCTTCTGTGAACACACTGATGTGCATGTATGTATTCACTAACCCAACAATCACATTTACATAGATTAAAGTCAGACTGACTCAAAGATTAAAGCTTCAATTTGAAGCTCCTGCAGGATTTTCAGAGGATAATGCTGAAAGTTGGTTTTTGAAAACTCTATCATGTAAAATATTGTATATTATATAATATCATATTATTCACTGGATGGATGTTGAATTGTAATGAGAAAAAACATAATAAAAATCACACCCACTGGCAAAAACCAGCCATTAAAGACCAGCGTTTCAGGGGACACCAACTCCACTGACACTCTTGCATTTGACAGCTTAATAAAAAACATGAACAGGGTGAAATAAGAGAGGCTGCTCCTAATTAAACACAATCCTAATTGGGAGCATTTTAACCCTTCATTTCAAATGAATGGGAATTCTATTAACTTTTAATGAGTTTTCTGCCCTGAGCTCTCTCAGTTTTCTGACCCTGACCGTGACGGCCAGCTGCGAGCTTCACATCTTGCCGCTACTGCTTTAGCCTCGAGACTTCAATTTCATTTAAGGCTTTCACTTAATTCACTGTATTCCTGGTTAGAATTCCCCTGCCATTCTGCATGTTGAAGTGGCACAGTGTGGAAAAGGGTATATGGGATATCAGTGTTAAGGAAAGTCATACAACCTACAGTATAAACGCACCACAATTAGTAATTTCAGAAATTGTAAGCTGCTCATAAAAGAAATCCCATTCTACTGTCACCCTACTTACACTGACAGAATATTTTTTAGCATTAATCAAACAGCATTGGAAAAAAAAAAACACCTTTGAAAATACACACATGAATGTACAGTGTGTATTTTCATCTTATCCACAAGGCCACAACAGCTGACACCTAAAAAGTCTGAATGAAAACACAGCATCACCTTCTACATATGGCTTATGGCACTGAATTATTCACATGGCTTAACATGCATGTTCAACAACTGGGATCAAACAAAAGATTATTCAAAACACATGTTGTCTGTCAAACATTTACACACAAGAGGCAAATGCACAAACACTGCGAGCATGTGCATGTTTGAGAACGAGAGATGAGTCAGGTGCATTCAGGTGCTTGTTGTGCTGCCGTCGTCCAGTGCTCACAGCGCGTCACACACTATATATCAGCCGCTAAGTTGTTGACCCATGCTAATGCAGGTTTGCAAAGAGCCATTTGTAGAGCAGGGAGCTCTCAAGTTGGACTTGACACGCATTTTCATAATGGCTCAAAATACAAGTGGAGAGCACGGCCTCGGATGAAGTAAATGCCACCCGGTAAGAGTGAACAGGTCTGTTTCTGGGCTAATAACCTGCAGCTGCATAAAAAGAATCTGATAAGTTGACACGCTGCTCATCTTCACAAAAGGGAGTCTGTTTGTGTCTGCTGACATTTGGGACCTGGAAGGAAGTTGGGAATCTGCAGAAATTCATGCTAAATTGATGCTGAACAACCAAAGACTGCAACCAGAACCAAACCAAAGAGGTAAATTCAGATTGGGTTAAGGCTCATTTTCCTGTGCAAATTGTGTGTCTCAGAACAAGACCATTAACATTGGCTTTGGACTCAGGGACGGGCTACAAAATATTGTTTTGTTTCTATGGACTACATTTTTCAAATTATTGATAACATACTGCATTAAAGCTTGTTGCAGAAGCCTGAACAGAAGACTTTAGCAGACCATTTTATTCATTTATTCATTTTAGTTGTTTTTTTCCTATTCTTTTCTATTTTGTGTATAGTCAGCTTTTGTCATTTTTTATTTTCTACACTGTTAGATGAAGCCTCTTACTCAAGAATTAACAATTTGCCAATGACTACTCCATGTACTTGTTGTGCATGTGACATATACATTCTTTAGTCTTGAATCTTGAAGTGGATGAGATAAAAAACACAGAAAAATATGGTGACTTTCTACCCACAGCCAAAGTTCTATTTCTGCTTCACTGCAGAGGTCAGAGGGATTTAATGTTTTTGCTGAAAGACATTTAAGCCAGATGGATGTGCACCAATGTGAAATTCACATTAATATTTAAAAAAAAACTTGCCAAGTCCAAGTGCACACACACATGCAGCAGATATGTACACTTTTCACATACAGAATGTACACTGAGATTGCTGTAAGATTTAAGAGCTGCATGGGTTAAACTTCGTTCAAGAGCCTTGTATGGTACATACACGTTTTTTGAGCGCACTGAACAATTGAAACAAATTGTCTCACGTCTTCCTACACACACACATACACCCTTCTCCCTGGCGTCCACTGCTTGTCCATATTCATTATTCACACTCGTCTCTGTAATTGCAGTTGGTGTAAATATTTCATCAATTCATACCTCTAAACTCCCCCTCCTCAAGCCTTCCTCCACCAACTCCTACTCGCTCTAACTCCTTCAGATTAGCTGCTTTGAATGCAGGGATAAATCTATGAGCATGTTCTTGTCTCATGTACATTCAGAATCAGAATCAGAATCAGAATCAGAATCATGTTTATTTGCCAAGTATGTGAACACATACAAGGAATTTGACTC
>JBAJHX010000067.1:17859843-17894883 GCA_037176925.1 Amniataba percoides | reverse complement strand
CAGTGGAAATGGTGCATTTATGGAGCTTATGTACATGATATACAGATATACAGATATAGTTTTTATTTACACAGTATGTACAGAAAGTGTTTAGTTGTAAGTTTATTGTTTATAAGACAGTTTGTTGATTTCTACCAACTCATTACCAGTATTATTTCCGCGGGCTGGTTTCTGGATTCACCATTCACGTCCTACATTCTTACAATTAATTCACGAGATAAGAAAGCATCTGATAACCACACACTTTACTGTTGTTGTGGATGTGGCGCTCTGGAAATTGCACTTTGCCCTCAGACAATACCTTAAACATCTTTAAACACGAGTACAGGTTTGACCCACATTTACCAAGGTAAATGTGTGCAAACCACTACAAGGTTCTGTCCTGCAAACAGTCGTAACCTTGTCTGTGTGATACTGACCTTTGTTAGCAAACAGCACAAAGACACTAGCAGCCTGTACACAACGTGCCACAAAGGAGGGCAGGGTGTGCCACTCTTTTGGTTCACTCTGACTTTGATTTCTTCCCCCCTTTTCAAACTTATCTCCCACATTTCAAATGTTTCCCTTATTCGATAATCTTCAGGCTGACACATTAAAAACATTATAGCACTCCGAGTGCCGCGTTCTGTCAGAACATACGGCTTAGCATCTGAGAAACTTCTCTCTGATTTATGTAGATCTCATATTAAAGCCCCGCTGTGAAGCAGACCTCATGTATAATTCACAGCAATGGCCGTGTGTGTGTGGATGTTTGTATGTATGTGCCACAGAAACGTGTGTGTTGTACTCTGTTGCATCTGTATCTGACTCATCACAGGCACAGTGGATTACTGTACACAGAGAGAGAGAAAGAGAGAGAGAAAGAGGAGCAGACGGAATGACAGGCGGGCAGGAAGAAAGTGTAAAATGTAAAACTGGGTGGAGGGGAAAACAGTCAGACTCAGCTGGAGCTCATCTTTAAGGGTTCTGGAAAAAAAGTCCTGCAGGCATGGATGGAGGGTAATTTGATCATGAGCATCTTTAGTTTGTTCATAAACATGAGTCCTTGGTTGTTAGTTTGATTTTATACTTTGTTGTGAAGCACTTTGCGAAGTTATTTTTCAATATTAATCCTACTAATCACATACTTCAAATGTGTAAGTATATTCTTTATCTGTGAATTCTATGAGATTTAGTCATGAACATAAAATAATTGCAGTGTCAAAAAGGAAATGAAGTTTTATAAAAAGGAAAAAATCAAAGGAAGAGTTGGTGATGCAAAGAAAGTGAGAGCAAGCAACAGAAACAAACAGCTCATCAACATAAAATGAAAGATGATGTGATCTGTGGGAAATGTAAAGTAAAACAACCCAGCAGTGATAACTAAGCATGGAGATAACATATGTAAATAAATGTAGAAATGAATTCGTCCTGTGAACCTCAGATAAAATGGTTCTTATGTGAGCTTGTCAGCTCCAAGCATTTGATTTGTTTTGGTCTGATGTACAGCAGCAGTAACGCAGGGTAGCTCAGAGGAGAGGCTGAGGGTGACAGCTTCAGAGTCGAGGCTTTATCCCACAGTTCTGGTTCACTTCGAATAAATGCACCCCAGAAGAAGTGAACAAAACTGTTTGTCTTGTTACTTTTTACATGGCAGACACGTAGAGCAAAGGAATAGCAAAGGCAAAGGAAATATAATTAGATTTAAGTTGAAATGTAAGAAATGTATTTTATTTTACTGCACTGAGGTCCATGTGTCACTGCAGTTTATATCACACAGGGTGTTGATAGTAACCCTCCAAATCTACAAGTCACATTATATACATGGGCTAGGAAAGATAACTCAGTCACATTAATTACAAACTAATCACTTAGACTAGATTTTATATTTTAGGCAAGAAATTACACACAAAAACACCAACAGAATACCAGCTTACATGTCCACAAAATTAGTAGACTGTCAAAGAGTAAGAGTGACTTCTTTTCAAATCATTTCTATCCCAATGCCAAACAAATTCAAGGTATTCTGATGGCATCATCACTGAAACCCCCCCGACAACATCAGCCAGAAATATGTTGTATCTCCAGTCAACTGTAACCACAGAACCATCAAGCATCACATTAGCAATGAAGTGTAAGTACAAAATGTGTACAAAACACATATAACCACTCAGACAAGCGGAGCAAAGCTGAACATATGACTCTCAACAACAGCAGCAGATGGCAGGCAGTTCGAACTGTGACATATGTGTCATAAATGGATCATGAAGAAAAAACACATGACATCAGCATGGACCGGATGGATTTCAGTACAAGGTTTAAATATGGTGAAGTGGCAGGAGCATTAAAGATTGAGATGTGCCCCTTGTCACAGGGTCACTGTTTAACATTTAATGAAATATTCCCAGAAAGTCAAAGCAGGGCAACTCAAATATTCATCGTACAGTTGAAGGGTTCATCTCAGTACTTCATGCTGGTTGAACTAATCTCCCCTTTCCTTCACCTCCAAGACCGTATTTGAAATAAAGAGACAGGTAATAAAAATAAAAATCCAGCAAATTGTGACAGCAATAATTTTTTTGTTCAATTCATCGCCGCAAACCCCCACATATTTAGATCCCATAACAAACAAAAAGGTGACTTACTATGGTGAAGTTCATGACCTTGAGGATCCAGATAGTTAGCGCCAAGTTGATCAGGATCAGGATCATCAGCAGCAGGACGAAGAAGTAAAGGCAGCGTTTCCTCCAGCCGTATATTCCCACTTTGTACACTTGTGGTTTCTCTGAACTTTGGACATTGTTCCTATGAGTGCACTGTTCTTGGGTCATCTGAGAGGAGACACAGAGGACAAAGAAGGGAAGTGATGATTATGGCTGACAGCAACAGCTTTACTTCAGTCTTCACTCACTCTGGTAGCCTGGTGTGCACAGGCTATATTATTTACTCAGCTTAGATTGTGCAGCTGTGAACCGCTGCTTATTTGCGTTGGAATCACCACAGGGGCTATCGTTTCATCAGAGATGTTGCAGAGATTGCACATGGCATTTACATGAAGTTAAAGCTGCATCATTTTCTCCGTTTGCCACTCGTGGGCAGTAGAACAAGCTGTGAACACAACACTCCCGCACCATCTTATAAAGCAGTTACCGGTCACAGCTACAAGACAAAGAAGAAGCAGTCTTTTAGAGTGATGATAGTAAGTGTAATATTTAGTACTGTTTTATTTTATATTTGGTTTTCACCATCTCTTGGGAAAAGAAAATCTCTTTTTCTGCCATTTGGCCCTGGATCCAACTTGTGAACAGAATAAACAGCAACAATTTACAGGCTCTCTTTTCTCTCATTTGGCTGTTATATATTCAGCCATTATTGCAACCCAGTGGGCCTCACGGTGGAGGCCTCCGTGATTGCTTTCGAGATTTGTGATGCAGCTGCAGAGACTCTGTAGACAATCACCTCAAGATAAGAGATGGGGCACATCTATGCATTAGTACAAATAACATGCCATAAACATCCCCCATTGCATACTCCACTCAAATACTGACCAGCCACTCAGTTCGGGCACGATGAAAGACATTTTAGTTAGCAGCCACATTGATTGATTGCCCCATAAGTGGTCTATAACTCCATTATACCCCCTCTGCCCCATTGATGTGCCGATAGTGCCGATTAATGATGATTCTAATTGTCTGCCTGTGAAGACGAGGAGGCATTGTTCACTTCAAGCGCCATAATAATGGCCTAATAACTCTGTGGAAAAATACAATTTACTGTCGGTCGTGCTTTGGAGTGCGCGCCTCAGACCACCAAAGCCAATTGTTTTTGACAACCACACACATTTCCCGCTAACTGAAACAAATGGCACAAGACAGGGCACCGGTGAGAAAGTGCTGAAAGCAACAGAGGAGACTGCAAAGCACCAGTCAGCAAAAACAAGAAAATCTCATTGTGTACGGTCAGATTTTCATTTCTGTTTGATGGGAGATGCAAAGAGATGAAGAGTCATATCTTTGTGATGTCAAAGCTGATAGAAAAGACAGAAATCAGTGCTGTCAGAGTAAACAAAGCTAAAAAAAAAACAAAACAAAACAAAACAAAAAAACAAATGCACAAGAATTGAGGCACCAGCATCAACACTAGCAGTGCTTTTTCCTGGAACATTTTAAAGCTTCCAAAAAAAGAAAAAAACCTTTAGGGTCCCTTAGATGCTGCAATGTTCATTACATCCTGCAGTACAAATGTACCAAACCACCGGTTACTTTGCCAGAGCCTTATCAGTTTGAGTACAAAAGTGTAGTTTTTTTTCTGTTACTAGTTTTCTGGATCTGATGAGGCCCTTTCTCTTTTTTCGCCTTCAAAGCTGAGGGTGGCTCAGCTGTGTTTTTCCATCATGGAATCAGCCAAAACAACACTAAACAACATGTGTTTCAATCTGAGAACGAGGAGGATGTCACAGGGTCATTCAAATGGACAAAACCAATCCCCTGATTTAGAAAAAAGACAATGTGCTATGTAAGCATGTCATTCAATTTATAAGATAACTCATGCAAAAAAAAAAATCTCTGTAGCATGAACATGTAGATATCCAGGTTTAAATGGGACATCATATTGTCAAAGGTTTATTACATTGCTGCATTGTCAGCTGCTGAAAGCTCCTGTTAGTTAATGGCAGAGTGTTTTGAGTGATGACCGAAATGATCCTCTTATCCATTGTGTGCACAGTAATACTAGTCTACAATACTTCTACATTGCACTGCAGTAAAAGTCAATGTACTGTAGTCATGATGAATTATCCTCATTCAGCTGTGAATAATCTGCACCTACTTTCATGGCAACAGCTCAGAAAATCATCATAAACGTGTTCCCTGTTAAACAAATTCTGGACTAAATTCAGCATGTTGTGTCATAATCACTCATCCCCGAGAAGTATCTGCGTTGATCTCACCGTTTAACTGCGGTACCTGAGCGTTCAAGCTGTGCTCAGTTCAGACTTATTCAAATACAAACATGAATACAATGACAAACAGCTGCATGAGCCCAGAGCAACCCAGGCTGTTTGATCAGCTCTCTGGCAAAATCCTCATTGAGAGCTGCAGCCTGTGAGTGGGGATTAATAACGCGCCTGATCCTGCATCACACTTTCTCCTCTGTTTCCATCTGCAAGCACCTGCCACCCAACGCAGACCTTCCAAATATGGCTGCGAGTCATGGCAGACCCGCGGCGTTCGCCCTGGAACAAACTGCTGTCCTGTCCAATCGCCCGTCTGAACACAATCCAGTTCAGCTGACGGGGCCGCTCTGACATTTGTTTACACCAAGATCTTTGATTATGAAAAACCTCACACAAGACACCAAGACTGACAGGCAGGTTTTCCATTTCCTCTCGTACAAGATTTGTTTTTTTTTCAGTTTCTTTTTTTTTCCTTGATGCAGTGACAGGCTCAGATAACTGACCCTGAATCTGATATGAAACGAAAACTTCAAAATGAAACAGATCGTGTCAGTAAAATTTGGTGAGCCGATGGCGGCGGGAGGAAAGAGGGATGCACAAAGTCATGCAACATTAAAGTTTTCAGAGTTTTGTCTAGTCCATAAAATATGAAAAGAAAAGTGAGCTTGTATATAAATCCTTTAATTCCCCACCAAATCCTATTTCTGATTATTAAACAACAGCTGGAAAGGTTGAGAACAGCTAAATAATCTAAACCTGTGTACTGGAAAAGCTTAATTACTGCACATTTGCACATTTTATGACAATAATGCTGGTATTCTAATCGAAGTATGTAAATGAGTGTGCTGGTTGAATTAACATCATTTTGTACAGTTATTATTCAGAGCTAAGGTTACTGTTTAATAGGAATGGCATGTATTTGAATAGCTTTGAGGAGCTTTTGTGTAGCCTTCAAAAATTACAAAAAATTACAAACTGCAAAATGTCCTTGACGGCAGGATAAAGAACAAAGCTAGAAAAAAAACAACAACAAAAAAGCCCAGAATACCGCAGAAGCTGCCAAGCATTTCCAGGTGTTGTGGAGACGACAGCATCAGCAGCTTGGCAGGCGAGCAACGCTCACACTGACACCAACATCAGTGTCACCTCTGCACAAGACTGACAGAGAAGAGTGTGTGCTCACGTACTCATGTGTAAATGTGTGTTCCCAGGTAAACCTTTACAAGATCTGCATTGAGGTCGTTCTAGGAGTTTTTATTTAGCAGGAGACACAGCTGTATAACTCTGTAATTTGCTCATTCTTTTCTAAACAACCCCTTATGTGTCGAGTAACGTCATTTGAGCCATTATGTGTTTGTATCCACATGATGGCAGCCCCAGTCCTGGAGCATTGGATGTGCATTTGTTTACATTTGATTAACAGACAGAAAAAAACAGATCAAAGACAAAAACAGATCAATACTGGTTTTCAAAGGTTTATGAATAACTACATTGCTTCTTATTTCCATTCACATACTGAATAACACTGTGGGTCCACTTCTCTTACAAAGGGTATCATCAAGTGAAATAAATATAAAACAGTAATAAAAATCCTTCGTGCTTTCTACAGACTCTCTTGACCATTGATGGCTTTCCAATAAGCTCTTAGGCAACAGACTGACTGAGAAAAGAAAATGGTGCTCGGTTACAAGCTAAATAATGGCCACTCTCATAAGAGTGGAGGTGTGTGTGTGTGTGTTAAGAAAGCGCAGTTGAAGAGCCAGGGAGGAAGAAAATAAGTGGCAAATTGGAGGCAAATCAAATCATCGGCCTTTGAGTCTCTTTCCCTCCACTGCCGCCGTCCAACGGTGCCTCTTGTACGGCCAACTATTCATTCAGAAAGCCTGAAGAAAACCCAATGGTCCAAAAACAAAGTCTGTCTCTGATTAGAGAGAGAAATGAGGTTTTACAAAATGTTATTGGTTATTCTTGCTGCCAAATAGCCAGGCAGCTCCCCATTAGGACTTTTATAGACAACATGTGGATTGGTACCAGGGCCCGACGGCTGCTGCCAATGGAAACGCCATTACTAGGGCCTCACATGCCTCCAAATGTATGAATATACAAAATGGCTGACAGCCAGGGGCAGTTTATTGGCCACTGCAGCGTGTGGGTAAATGGACAAGTGGAAGAATGTGATCGACTGAGTGAAAAGTTTTGAAACATTTCATTTACTGATGATTTACAATGATCTCCAGTAGTACTACATGCTAACAGCTAACAGTGGCTTTACACTTTATTTGGATGTACTGCACTACTGTCTCAATGTTTGACTCTTTCTGCCTCTTTTCACCTGTTTGTTGGGATGTTTTTCTGTTTTACACGTGCTGGCTTTCTTTTATTGTGCACCCACCTCAGCCATTAACCAGGACTGAGGAGATCCAGAAGCTTCTGTCCTGAATTGCTCCTCACTGCTCTCCCATTGCTATTAACTGTCCTGTTCCTTCGTCTAGAGGGCCCCCAGGGCAATTCTTTTTTTATTGTATGGTTGAAGCACCAGAACCTCACTACAAGTTTGAGGGGTTTTTTTTTATAACCCTGAACAACAACAACAGAGTGGCACTGAAGCGGTGCAGGCCAGTGAAGGCAGAGAGCAGAAGAAATCTGATGAAACTCTGATGAAAAGAGCTGCACCAAACCAGCTGCATGCTGTTGATCTAGAGATCAACCCGTTCAGAGGAAGTTTGGAGAGCAGATCACTTTCCTCATATATGCATTCAAATAAATTTGCAAGCATTTACAAATTGCAAAAGATATATTCAACTAAAGTTTTTATCCTACTACTACCACCACCACCATTACTACTAGTCACTACTACTACTACCACAACTATTACTACTACTGCCACTACCAACATCACAAACAGTAATAATGATAATAATCCCCAATAATAATCCCTAGAATTTTTCATAAACAACTTAAATTATACCACAGATACATAAACAGATTATGTACAAGTTAAATACCCATTGCATAAAGACAATTACTATTATAAAGTTGTGACAGACACAACATATATCTTCTTTTGAAATGGTTGTTTTTAATGTATTTGGTAGACGCTGACAGTTGACGCTGTCCTCCTAATAGCACATCAGAAAAACACTAATATGTTTGCATATCTGCCTGTTTCATTTGCAATGACAGACACAATCACACACAGACACAGTTCCTGCTGCAACTTTGAACTACTACGTTGTACTTCCAGTGCTCCCACATTGACCCTTTTCAGGCGTTATCACTTTTAGTTTTATCTCCAAATAAAGTGGGTTAGATAATCTAGATAAGCTGTTGGCTTGTTTACAACCTGTCTGATCGTCTGCTTCCCTTTCCCCTGAATTCATTGTGGTGATGTTGCCTTGTTTCCAGACCTTAGCAATTAATCTTTAAGAACATTACCTGTGGAAATAATCACCCAAAAAAAAGACCAAATCTTGAATAAACCAAACTAATTCTTTGTTGTTTGTGCACTAGAGTCACTGAGATAAATGCTGTATTTATTGTACATGGCAAATAAACCTTTTTGTACCCTTATTCTTAGTGGCTTTTGTCCCACTTTGTTGCCCCTCATTAACACCGAGGCCACATCCTCAGCAGAGCCCTTTATTGTCGTGTGCTGCGGCCGCTTACTGGCCCATTACAGACGAGACAAGTGTGGTTAACGCTTACAGATACTGAAAAGGTCAAAGAATAACAGTAAACAATTTAATGAGAGGTCCAACCTGTTCGGGATCCGACAAAGCTCTTTTAAATGACTAAACAGAAGAAGTAGAAGGAAAAAAGAGAGGCAAATATAAGAAAACAACTAATTTTGCTGGTTAATTCCACCATACAGGCGTGAAGCTATGCCTGAGGCCAAGCTTGACTGGAGGCCATAATGAATACTTAAACAGCTGTGTAACTTCAGGCTCTTTCTTTTTCTTTTTAATAGAGGACAAATGTAGGAATGGGTTTTTCTCCTGCTTTCTTTTTTGTAAGTGGCTTTAGCATGCTTGTCAACAGCATTGTTGAGCACACGATTAGGATGATTTGGTGCTTGTAGGCCCCCATGTGACAGATATGACACTGAGGAGAGAGGAACAGCATTTGGTACTACTTGTTTGGCAAGTTCTTGATTTACAGTGTTCTTTCTTGAGTGAAAAAAGGCACAAAGCAGAAAGGAGTCAGCACTGGGGAGATCCTGGAGGTTCAGAAGCAGCTTTGATATCCCAGTTTTTATCAAGGAGGGAATGGGGTGGGTGATGGGGATGAATAATGTGCTCTCTCAGTATCTAAAAGGTTAATCTTTTTCAGCTCAGAGTTATTACTGACAAACTCAAAGTAGAAAAATTGACCTACATAAGAGAAGAAGACTGAGTATTAATATCTATATAGTTTTTTAGTTATATAGTTCTTAATGCTTCAACATTCAGGCCTGATGAGTTTAGAAAGACCTTATATTCAACAAACATACTGTGACCTGAAACATGAGAAGACTACACCTACACTGGCCAAACAATCCCTTTCTGGTGATTATTTTCAACCAATCCACTCTCACCAATAGTGCAACTCCATTTTGAGTGTTACACTCGTCCATCAGAAGATAATGTTATTCAGTATATAAATGCAATTTATCCACCTGGGATCATTAAAGTCTTATTAACGGCTAAGATCCTCTGTGGTAAAACAATACGAATTTACTGTATGTGTCTATTTATATGTATTTTGTAGAATTAATGGGGTTACAGGATGCAGACAGAAAGCAAAGCATATGAAAAATATATTGTGGCAGTCAGGGCATTAGATATCTCCAGTTTGGGGTAAATAAAACCAAAACTATCTGCCTCCACATTCATATTTTAGTAAGAGTTAAATAGGAAAATATGGTTTTATTTGCAATTTGGGTGAATTAGTCTTTATGTCCCCTTGTAGAGCTCCGACTATAAAGCCCACATTATACATTCTGTAGTCTTCTGTGGCTGTGAAGGTCCCAGTGACATAAATTTCTCCATACTCTGCCCATGCAGACCTTCTGTGTGCACTAAAAGGTCCATGTCCGCAGACATGGATCTCACTCCAAAGGGCAGATCTTCAAAGTACTTCAGCTTCAACAGGGTCAGATGAGTTCAATAGAAAAATGGTGTCAGACATGTTTCATTGAAGCCACACAGAACAGATTCTCGTGGCAGAACTACTTTTTTATTTCGCTGCTGAGCGAGTGAACCCTAAGGCAATTCTTCACAAGTATAATTAACTTCTAATCTTTGATGCCACCAAAGCAAACAGACTCTGTTAGCATGATTTGATTGTCTGCAAAAAAAAAAAAAAGGTCTGATCACGGGCTGCATTAAAAATGTATATAACCAGAGAGGACGTCATTGCAGCAGGACAAAAAAAACCAAGACATCACTTCCAGCCGGAGAGAGAGAAGAGCACCGACAGAGCAAAAGGAGAGTCTCTGAGAAGCGGGAGCAACACTGCCAGGCTCAGAGTCTGGATCGACACCCCGCCGTGATTAAGATGTGTTGGACTTCAACCAGGCAGAGTAGAAAACCCTCCATAGCTTACTCAGACAGGCAGAGATGGGAAAGAAAAAGAGAGTTCAGGGAGGAGGCGGAGAGGAGTGAGGTGAGGAAACAGAAAGTGTTCAGGCGATGGCAGAATTTAGACACAAAAACAGGAATTGGTTAAGAGGAAGCGCTTCTTCTTTACAGCATCAAGACGCTCCTGGGATCCACTTCACCTGCTTTCGCTTCCTGAAAGACGCTCAATTATATTTTGACAAATCTCAGGCCCTAAAATCACATAATTTCCCCCTGAATGTCCAAGTAACTGCATGTCTCTGCTGGCAGTAAGAGAGCAGAGATGGAGAATGTTTTGAAACAACTCTAAATGACAAATCAAGCCATGAAATTAAAGTTTTAATTGTTTCCTCAGTTTTTCACCAATTAAATTCTACTTTGTGTTTCTTTTAATGGCTTAAACACCGCAGTTGCACATGTATTTCACAGGTCTGCAGACACATTCACGCATTTGACCTTCCTCCAAAAGCACCATACATTTTTTAGAGTAATTTGTTCAGTTTAATCAGTTTTGGTAAATGACCACTGGCTGTTTATTTAGTTAGAGAAATAGTTCATTGTCTCTTTGGAGATTTACTCTGAATAAAAAAATAAAGGCTGTAACAATACAAATAACTGTGGTTTACGTTAACCTCATTACATGGAGGACAATCTTCCAAACTGACCACTGAGCATCGTTAATGGAGCGGTTCAGGACTACAGGGACTTACTCAAGGGAATCCTCAAGAGTAATAATAAGACTACTACTTTACTCAACTACTAAACTTCGGTTATACTGCAGTTAGACTTATAAAGTGGTCAATGTGGAAACGGTGACTAAGCCCATGACCTTCCTCAAAAACCGCGGATTCAGATACATGCACCACATGCACATTTTCTGAGTCTACCAAGGTGAGTTAAAAATGTTACTTTGACTAATAATAATTACACTGCAATAGTCCCTTTTCAGGTGTTATACAAGGAAAAGTTTTCCATTAGCAATCTGTAATACAAAGTTAATGAAAAATTTTAAACATAATATTTTCTGCATATATAACTGAAGCACTTTGTGGCCTAATATCATGTCTCTAAAGTTGCAGTAGTGCTATCAAAGGCGATGACGATGAGCTGTTAATCAGTTCCTGCTCTAAAGGCGTCCACTTCATCACCCCCATACAGCGCAACACACAAGTTCAGTTCTTCCAGCCTGTACTTCACAGTGGTGAACCATTGCCACTGTCATTTGCGTCTTCTTAATTCTTAATTTTTTTGTAAAAAAATAAATAAATAAATAAATAAAAACAGCTGCCAACAGTGAGCTGCAAAACAAATTGATTGTCAAGATATTAGAAGACTTTTCAATTACACTGGCAGTGAATATTAAACCTCAGTAAACTACCTTCACAGTTTTGTGGAAATAGAGCATGTAAGAAACATCTGGAGACTTTGAAATGGGTAGGTTAAAGAAAAAAAGAAATGTTTGTGTTGGTGTGGGAGAGAGAGAGAGATGTAAAGTGTGCTCTTCGATCAGACCCAGCGCAGTGACAGGTCAGCTCTGTGCGGCTCGCCTTTACCCCCAGAGAGAGACAGTGATGCTAAATTGCCTGTCTCTTTTCCTTGCTCTCTCCCTCTTTTTTCCTCGCTCCCTCATTCCCTCTCCCTTTTTATTTCTCTCTCTCCCACTCTTTTATCTCTCTCCCTCCTCTCCTTCACTGTGAGAGGCTAACATCTTAATCATAATTGTGTCATGAGCCATAAACACTCATACGCTTGGCTGTGGAGGCAGCCTCAGGGGAAGTAATGGTGTTGAATAATAACAACAATAACTTTATTTGCAGGGCACTTCTGTACAAACTTTTCACTGCTCTTTCACGTTTGCATACAATAAAGAGCAAGGAGACAGTGCTTCCAGTAGAATAAGAAGCAGATTAAAGAAAATAACACTGGATTTACAGAGATTATTTGCTCAGATTGTGCAATTTCTGCTAAATTCTGTGAAAAAAAGTAATAAAACATCCCTCTATTTTAGTTTCACATAACCTGAGATTTGGTTTAAACTGTCTTTTCCCATCTTGTTGTGAAAGAAATTCATGAGTACTGAAAGTTATGAGAAGTGGAATATGTAGATATTGGTGCTCCTTTGGTGCTCCAGGTCTAAAGGTACAACATGTCAGACTGTGCTTTTAGAAGTTCAGAGAGCCGGTGTCAGAAATATTTTAGTGAAGCATTTTCCACATCTTTTTTGACACAAGAAAAAAAGAAAGAAAAGAAAAAAAAGTGGTGTATCTCATTGCAGTTACTCTCGAAGATCTCAGGGGAGAAAAAGAGTGAGTCAGAGAGACAGATGAAGTCCAAGACGTGCTTGCTGAACTAATGCTGCACTTTTAATCCATCCCCATGAGAAACTGTTGAGTAAAAGAAAGCCATAATCTGAAGTAGTTTAATTCACTTTCCAGCCTGTGGAAATTGTAAGGGATGCAACAGACCTAAAACCAAACACACAGGATCGACTCTGCTGTTGTTTGTTAGTTATTCATGAGACGCTACTCTATGCAGATTTCCTGTTTTATCTTAAAGCTTTGACACTACTCTTGACTGTCAACTTATCAATACTGACATCCGAGAACTCAGTTTGCTGATGAGCTACAGTTGTCAGACAATTCAGCAGACAAACAATCAGAAAATATTGACATGCCAAACTTCTTGCATTCATGCATTCATTGAACGATGTCAAGTCAAGTTAATTTATACAAACAATAAACAATAATAAAATAAAATGTCTCTGAGAGGTTTGCAGTCTGTGCAGAGTAGGCTAAAAGTAAACTATGGAGAACCAAAGTGACAATGATTTTAAGTAAATATTGATTTAAGGGAGCGCAAAAGTGTTTGGAGTGACAATAAAGCAGGGTTGAGTGGATGCTAAAATACAGTGAAACTAACAGCAGCCAGAGAAACAACACACGTTTGCTCTGTGAAGGTATTTAGCGACTGCATTGTGTGGTAGTGTAGTTACAGGTTGTGCACTTCCATTTTGAAATATCTGTATCTAATCTATAGTATTCTTACAAGGTGGCCAAATTACACATTCTTAATTGGATAGCTAATAGAGATCCATCAACTTTTTATGTATTTCGGCTCTTTTTGAAGCTTTCTGTAAAAAAAGCTTTCTGGTGTCTCCCTTGTACTAAATTGTGATGGTTAAATAAAGCGAGTGAGTCAGCTGGTGTTTCCGAGTTATTCACTGGTTTATATCTGCAAAACCTCCGATATGGTGCTGTTTCATGACTAAAATTACATTCGGAGGCACTTTCAGGGCGAGGAAATGCTCTGCTCCGCTCTGTGCGGTTAGATTAAAGTAGCGTTGGCACAAAGAAAAAGAATCCTCTCCAGGAGAGAAGTGGTTGGTTCAATGCCTCGGTCTCAGTCATTTCTCAGTGTTTCCCTGGTATTACACTGGGATTGACGGTGATCCAGAAAATATCCGACACCTTCTACTGGCTTAACTGCCCGTCCGTTAGCGGGATCTCTCTGCCGATTGGACAAGTCTGTGGGGGATTTTTCAGCGAAAGCTTGTGGATTTCCAGCGTCTCAACCAGATGGCACAGAACTTCACTTTCCAAAACTGCAGTAAATAAATATTAATCTTATTGCCAAAAACAGCTTCCAGGAAACAGATCATTGGAAGCACGTCTGTGGAGTTTGCTGTGGGCCTTTATATTTCTTTTGAGCTCAGCAGGGGTCTCGACTAATCAAAAACAATTTTCCTGGCTTTCCATCAGGGTTCTGTATTGCTCTGATATCCATCCTTATTGTAAGAAGTGATTTTTTATAATACAAATGCTAATAGAGAATAATTACACTACCATTACTCAAACACGCTCATATGTATGCGGTACATGTATACCCATTAAAAGAAGGCAATAATCTCTTTCAGTTGTGCGTCCAATTATGACTGAACATGCTGTCTGACTTTTCACCACCAACAGTGCAACGTGGGAAATTCACTGCATGTTAGTTACCATAAGGCGCACTTAAGACTATAAGGCGCACCTAAAATCCTTAAATTTTTTCAAAAATCGACAGTGCGCTTTATAATCCGGTGCGCCTTATGTATGAATTCTGGTTGTGCTTACTGACCTCAAACGGATTTTATGTGTTACACGGCGCTCAAAATCGGTCAAAATGTTTTACTACGACTTTGGTAAGCTACGAAGCCGCGCTGCTTGATGGATTGTTGGACCATTACGGCCAGCGTAGTCAGGTGCCTCGCAGAGTGATACGTACTGTGTGTAATGCGCCTTATAGTCCGATGCGCCTTATGAAAAAAGTCAGTGCACCTTATAATCTAGTGCGCCCTATAGTGCGGAAAATACGGTTTGGCATTTTGATAAATTCAAAGTTTATTGTGAAATCACATCACTAAAAATCTACCAAAGCAATTCTGCATTATTCATACACTGTGACATAATAAAGCTACCACTTATGTCAAGTTGATTTGGCATCATTTACTTTCAAGGATTAAAAAAGTTGCTACAGGTTGTCGTGTTTCTTTTTCATTTCAGATCCACCTCCCAACATTACATTTGATTTACTAATTAGTATGACACCCAGCTTTGCCCAGAACCCAAGCTGTTGCCCACTGAATTTGCCCTTAAAGGACACTGGATTTCCCCTTTTTGAATTAGTGGGTCGGAGCAGGGTGCACTTTTGCAGCCACGTCTACTGTCTAGCACCTGCAGCAAACACTGCAGGTTGCTGCTACCCACCTTTTCTAATTTTCTCACATGGCTACTAGATGCTGGACTTCCGAGCTGGATATAGCTTAAAACAGAACAAAACGTTAAGCTAACTAAGATCATGCACCCGTAGCAAACTGCATCTTCAATATCTTTTTTGTTTATTCGCTTAGTTTGGGAAACATGGTTACCAGTAACACTTGCTGTGAAAATTGCTCTACGATCTTTCCATTTGACACACTATAAGGTCCTCTACATAAAGCAGTCCATGTGCCATTGTACACCACTGTTGGAAGCTGTGCATGATCAGTCACCTTGGTAACAGAGTAAGATTTGTATGATTAGACGTTGACACTCCTCAATTCATTAACACAAGGAAAAGTTTGAGGTCAGACTTATGAAGTATCAACTGAGAACGACTTTTCCTGTGACCCCCTGCATGAAAGCACATTTTATTTATTTCAAGAGCGCTCTTTTCCAAGTGCACTTTCATCCGTGCTTTCATCAGTGCTTAAATGTGACACGCGTCCTTTGGTTTTCATCACAAGTGGACACAAATACAGGACCTGCTGACCCTGGACTGCTGCACAGAAACAAAAGGGGGAGGAATTTCGTACATAATAATGGGAATAAAGCACTTTGCAGAGGAGTGCGGCAAAAATAAAGCTAAGCTAATAAGCTAAATTGTGAAAAAGCACTAGGTTTAGATAGGTTTCTACCCACGAAGTAAAAAAACAAATATTCCAACTGAGCATAAAGGAAAAGCACAGTTTGAGTGTTTGGCTCGAAGGAGTGGCGGCGGGGAGGAGAGGGCTCAAGGAAGGTCTGTAAGGATCTTAAGGTGCCTTAAGATGATAGTGAGATACTGGAGTTGCTGCTGTCTGGAGATTTTAATCAGCCTGGGTGACTGTCATCTGAAGTTTCAGTTTATTTTTAACTGTCGCATGAAACCAGGCCAAAGGTTGTGGCAGGTCTGACATGGGATTGGTAAGCCAGTGTGAGGATTTGTCTGCTTACTTTGAAGCGCTGTGGAAATGTGCTTTCAAAAACTTATTGAGGGGGAAAATATTTAATCTATTTCAACAAGAGAGACAGCTAATGTGTTAGCTGAGTCCATACCCTTTGTCTCTGTAACATTTAATATGAGGTAGCTCTCTTAAAAGAAGAAAAATTGTGTTTTTCTTCAGCATGCTTTCAAGTGATGCATACTTTGTGTTAATGAGTTTCCATAAAGTCTCTGTCATCATAGTCACCTAGTTATTTATTTCAGGATTTATGTTCAGCAGGTTAAATGCTGAGCTTTTACAAAAGTTGACACTCTTGTATAATAACCAGATTCCTTACCAGATAGCTCTAGCCTAGACTTTCCCATTGATAGAGATGCAACGCTGCAGTGCTGAACTGTTGTTGGGCAGAAACATTTAATCTCCATATTTAGTAGTGTGCATACACATTTACCTCCGTCTCCCTCTGCAATACATTCTGTTTTTCTTTCTGCTGGATTATATTGAAAGTATGTCCACAGATCATCCCGTCATTTTCCTACCACCGAGTCCCAGTCAACCAGACCTCATCACACCTCTGTTGGTAATTGACTGACCAACATTGCCAACATTTACCTATCTGCAAGACAACTCGAGACTACTAGTTAGCAGTTTTTACAGCCCACCTGACCTGAATAGACTTTCAAGAGAGCCATTATTTGATAACCACACAGCACATCTGAATGCAGGTTATTAGATAAGGCTCGCTAAATACACTAGAAAGCTTCACACAGACCTGCAGAAGCCAACACATCATGAACTTGACAAACTAACCCAAACACACACGACAGCATCCTCCCACAGTGATGCAACACACGATATGCAAACATCATATCAAATAAACTCATCGACAAAATATGCAGCAATCACAACACTGCTCAGTACACAGACACATTATCAAAAGATTCTTACCTTTAGAAGTGCTATTCACAACCTTTCCTTCTCCCTCTGTGTTGTTCATTTTCCTCATTTTGTTCACCGAGCTGAGGCAGCTAGCTTGATTTGTTATGCTAACTAGCTAGCTGAGGCTGTGCTAACACTAGCTAACATCCTCCGTTTTTTATTGTGACCGTTGAGCTTTTCGCGATTTCCCGCTGCAATTTCGTGTTTTTTTTGGCTCGTTTCAGGTACAAGTCAGGTAAGAATTAATCCCTCTGTTTTTAACTTTGACTTTACTGAAGACAAACTGATTCAGGATCGGCGCCATGGAAACCACCTGTTCACTAGGCCCGCCCACTCTGACCAATAGCCAATCAGCACAGAGCATTGCCGCATGCTTGTCAATCACTGCTATTTCACTTTTGGATAATTACTTTTTTTCTCTTGGCTGAAGGTCTGTGCCCAGATTCTCCATATGATAGATAAATAAATGTGCCATCCACTAACATTTTCATCCAGTCTCATCAACGAAAACCCATACACATATGTTAGTCTCATTATAGTCATCAAAAAAAGGGGCGTCAACAAAATAATTTCGTCATTGTTGAAGAAAACAACACTGACCACCAGAGGAAACTGTGCATACTGTACCTACCATAGGTCTTTCTCAGATAGGCATGCCAACAAGCCACATTATCAGCATATTTGATAAGAGCGAGGACACTGATTTTGGTTTCAGGTTTACAGACAAACAGACAGGTGATAAGATGGAGCCTTTGTAACTACACATTTATTGGGAGCTCAAAATAGGTCAGCATCTATAAAACTGAATTCTCCTTGTTACCGTATCAGGATTTTTCATCTAACTTTAATTTAATTTGGGACTAAAACTTCTATGCATTCATTTCCACGGCCGTCAAGTCAGGGAGCTGACTGATGGCATTTTTGACCTCTCTGAGCAAACAGGTTTCTGGTAAACATCTGTGGTATTTACTGTGCACCGCACTCGTCCACAGCATCGTCATTATATGTGCTCGGCTGCAGTTGTCCATCTTCCCCGATGCATGCTGAATATTCATTGGTATGCGCAGCACCGAGTTGTTTGGAAGTCTGAGACCATTTAGAACAACAATTTTTATGGTAAGTGTCAATCGGTCATGCTGTACTCTCTCAGGGATGTGATGGAGTTAAAAAAAAGAAAAAAGAAAACAACAGATAAGTATACACAGAGAGAGAAACAGAGAAATGAAAGACAAAAGTGGAAGAGACAGAGAGAGATAAACTGAGAGAATAGGAAAGAGGCAGAGGCTGAAATATCTCACCAGAACTTCCAGAAGTTGAAGACAAAAAAAGAAAACAAAGAGGATGGAGGGCAAAGGAGAGAAACTGAGAGACAAAATGAGAGAGACAAAGAGGGAGATGCGGTGTGAAAGAGATGTCTGCATGTTCCAGAGAGAAATGAAGACACAAAGAGACCATAACCTTGAAGCTGGAGTTGAAAATGAAAGTAAAAATGAAAGTCTGTCTTAATACAATATTCACACTCCATATGTACGCTGAAAGAAATGATTCATGTCCATACTCAGCCCCGTCTCCTGACAATCGACTCATTTACAGTCATAAATATATCTGGAAAAGAAACATAACAATGCCTGTGTTGTGTTTTTTGTCTAAAGACACAATAAGGAAGCATTTTTTATAAACCTGACTGTAAAAACACTGACCATATTTTCTGAGGTATCCATTTGTAGATTTTTATGCATTATTATGGCCATGTTAAGGCAACTCAAAGCACTTGAGGTCAGGGTAGAACAAAATGAAGGACAGTCCGGGGAGACACTGAATGGCTTGAAAGCACTGACTTAACTTTTTTCTGTTTATATGAGGAGGCAGAGTATGAAGGTTGAGGGTGGACGTGTTGCTTGACTGAAAGTGCAAATTTCTTTGGAAACATCCAATGTTGATCTCCTTGACTTCCGTTTGTGGTTGTGAGGAAATACTTTCAATAAGCATGAAACAACCAGTATACTTCTTAATCTACTTCTCACGGGTACAGAACATATCAGACAACAAACCTTCATGCAGGTACCAGAGCTTAAACTTTTTCTGCAGCAGACCTTTAAAATGACTGTCGACTTTTTCATCCACTTCCAAACTTACAACATACATCTGGCATTAGTTTGTTTAAAGCAGATACTAATGGATTAGAAGCTTTGTAACCTGTAAATTGGTAGACAATGTGCTTAAACACCCCCCAGCCACGTGCACTCTTCTTCATATCACACCCGTCTCAGAGGACAAACTTCTCTTACTAATTGGTGCTAAAATGTGACAAATACTTTGCCAATTAACACTGAACATGAAATCCCTCATCATGCTAATCCGTGGCTGCAATCAGCCTCAAAGTCACGTAAACAGCAAATTAAAGAAGTTTACTTTCACTCCACTTAATGATTTCCAAAGAAGCCAGAGAGGCAACAGATGCCAACTTGCTACTTTCCTGCTGAAGTTTGAGGTCAAAAAAAAAAGGTTTTCTGTCACCAGATGCTGTTGTCAGTGCGCAGGATGCTGGATCACAACACATCATTAAATTAATTATCTAAAACAGCCCAGTTACACTAAGGAAGGAAGGGTGCCAACAAACAACCTAACAAGTCCAGAAATATGAGACACTTACATTTTAGCTGCTTTTTAAAGTGTTTAAGGTTTATTTTAAGGATCACAACTTGGACAGCAGCTCTGAGAAGTTAAATCTTTATGAGATTGTGTTACTATCCTTATTTACAAAACCCTTATAGGTAACAAAGACTAATAAATATCTGGTTTGCATAAACTGGTTGTTTTTTAAATTTTATTTCCTGATGCCAATATCGCTTCCTGTTCAGACTCTTAAGATTGCTTAGCTTCTAGTTCTCAAGGAAACAATAAAGACTGTTAATAAACTGAAAAATATAAATATATATATAGGAAAGAGGAAAGAGAAAGAGGATGAGAGACAGCGGGAGTCATCATGTCAACAGGAAGAAACACAGGAAGGAGACGTCACGCAAACTGGCTCAGACATTTTTAACTCCAACAGTGAAAAGTATTCTGCAGGACAGCTGTGAAATTTCTTATGTGGGAACATAAAATTCTTCATATAATAATTTGTTATATGCCTATATTTTGCATTTTTGAGTTATTTTATATCCTCTGTCGTCTTTCTCTTTTTACTTGTGTGCTTTTGTTTAGGTTGTTTCCCCTGATGTCACATTCACTGTGAGCAACGCCACCAATGAGCAGATTGAAACTGGCAGAACAACGGCCTGTTTCCAACAAACACACAACACACATCCATCTCAGCAACCAATCGGTTCCATTCATCCAACATCATTCGTCTCAAGAACAACACTTCTGTCTCTGTGGCGCGAGAAGAAGGTGAGTTATTTGCAGACGTTAGATCTTTATAGTTACCTCTTAGAGATTTTAGTAGCATTTTGTTTCAGTTAATGCTTCATTTTAATGTTTGGAATGTGTGGCTGCAACAGAAGTCACACTGTGCCCCGTCGCCAAAGTCATTATAGACCTGAATCATGAAACACACTCAACGCCTGACTGCGCTGAAGTAAGAGGAAGCAATGCAACAAAAAAGTTTTGCATCAAGTCATTCCTGGTTGTGATGTTATTTTGGTGGGTTGGTGAACGTTGATTCCCTGGCGAAGTATAATTACACCTGTCCGTCGGTCTGAGGATGCTGTAATGATGTGAAATGACAGCAGGCTCTGTGAGGCCATCGCAGTATGTAAGAACTTAACTGACCTGCCCCAATCATACTTTAAAAGAAAATAAAAACCAAGAAGACTGTCATGGACGGACCTCTGGGTGTCCAGGTGTTTTTTTCAGATGCAATTCATTAAACTGTGACTAAAAAAAAACGACACACTGAGGGAATCGTGCAAACACACATCTATCATGGAGATTTCAGCATCTCTGGACCTGTTGTTCTTCCTAAAATCATTCTGCTTTCGAGGGTTTAGGCGCCGTTTACCCCACAGCAAAATGGCCGCAAACAATGGAGGTGGGGCCATAATTTCCATGGAAATGACTTTGCAGCACCATGCCAGGCGGATGTGGGAAGAGGCTGGCTCGGAGCAGCTCGATTCCAGCTCCAAAGTCTAATCCTCAAATTATCACTCACTCAGCAAATCCCCATCTCCTCTCTTCTCCTGCATCGCTTATCTCCCTCTTTTCACCTCCTCCTCTCACACTCATCTGCCGTTCATTTTGTCTCCTTTTCGAGCCCCCACCCTGAGACTCTATCTATCCATCTGTCCACGGGAGGGTGGAGAAAATAACACAAACGCCACATGAAAGGGGGCTTTATCTATAAAATAAATGCCCGCTGAACGCTGTTATGACTCAAATTTAAAACAGTCACCTCCAGTGAAGAAGATGAGTTTAAAAAAAGACAATAAAAATCAAAAAAACATCTAATGAGGTAAAAAAAAACAAAAAAAAACCCAACAACTAATAATCTGACTAACCGCTGTCACAAAGGTCACTATGACGGATGCTAAAAGTCACACAGTGGACACCGGCGTCTCTGTGGGGCGATGTTCTCAGAGCAGATGTCCGTGTTTGCATCACATGTTCGACCAGCGTGTGCATGAGGATGCGCATAACGGAGGTGATGTGAGCTGTGAGGATTTGCGGCGGCGAAGTGCTATAAAACGTAGCATCGCGCCAATAAAAACGGAGAGGAAGACGACGGCATACAGATGTGAGAGACTGAGGTTTTGGACTGATAAGTAGAAAGGCCTTGCGGTATAGTATAATTAAATATAATTATAAGGTGGGAAAATGCATTTATCATATTTGTCAGAGCCGGACAGCTCTGACTAAACATTCATCTTGAGTGAGGTGGGAAGACCGAGAATCTCAGAGAGCTAAGCAATTAGCTGTTCACTCTAGTTTCATATTTATCATAGAGATGTGAGAGTATCAATCTTCTCATCAAACTCTCGGCGAAAGTAATTATATGTGTAGTTCTCAAAATGTCAAAATATTTCCTTAAAAGCTGTATTCATTGATTTTTTTTGGCTACTTTGAGGTGTAAGTCAGAAAAAAACATCAACTATAACAAATGACCTTATAAAGTTGTTATATTCCTATTGTTTCGTTCCTCTTCCTTCATTCACTGATTCACTGGTTGTCTGCTGTTTAGTGTTCGGTCATGCAGACTGGGTTTTTCAGAGCTTGTTTGCTGAAAATAGCTCTCTGCCGTTGCTGTTTGAAACAGAGCTGATGAGAACAGTGACACTGAGCCACTCAGTGGAAACAAAACAGTGGCGTGAAACCTAAAAAACAAGCTCCAGGGGGCAAAAGAAAGCTCTGTGATCACTTTCTGTAGGGCTTACATTACGATCCATTCATTTCATTCACTGGTAAAATACAGCACCACCGCTCACTCCCTTGTTAAGAGCACTTGTGTTGAATCAACACCTCGGGGCACTTTGAATCTGCTGGTCTCTGTGGTAACGCTGCCATTTAGAAACTGTTTTTGTCCCGTGTCAACAAGCGAAGGTGTTTAACCGGGTGTTCTCGAATTCTCAAGAGCACTAAAATCAAAAAAGGTCTGATGAGTCATTCTTCCTAAATCTCCAGACTTTGGGAGGTTTTTACGGTCACAGAGAGCTGAAGTAAGAGCACAGTCCACAAGGCACGTCGCCAGCTGTTAAATATAGTGCTGCGTATGGGCAGCCATATTGCTTAAAAGCTGCTCCGAAGATGAACAGTGCCCTTGATCAGAGTCAAACAGGGCCTGTTTCTTACTCAGACATACTGAAGGGTATATATAACGCTGGCGACAGGTGGGATATAATCTGGTCTCAAGTTTGTAGACAAAGTAAACAAAGTTAGTAGCTTCTAATCTCATTCAACAGGATTTTGTCCCTGTCATAGTCAAAGGTGGAGCAATCAAGAAACTGAACCAGTGCACTTTACAAAACTGACTAAACCATCACAAATCACAAATGCAACACTGCAAAAGTTAAATGTCAACACAGCAGCTGCAGTAAAAACTGTATGTGTGTGTTACAACTAAGAAATATTGTAACTCAGAAGTGCTGTTAAAGAGTTTTTGGGCTTCTCATAACCACATCATGTGAAACCACAGTCATAATAAAGCAATATTTTGTTGACTTGTAAGTAGCAATACTCATTTGGACAGAAATGTAATGTTCTGGTCCTGTTAGGTGATGAGAACTGGTGTAATTCAAACGTATGAAAACTGCAAGTACTGTTCCTCGAATGAGCATCTGGACATGTGAACTGATCAGCTACAGGCAGCTATTTATGGTCTGGACTCTTCTTTGTGAATGTGAGCTTTAAAAAACGGAGAGAAAACACAGTCGATAGAGTCATGAAACGATTTCTGCCCACGCAAGATGTGCGTCAAAGATACACCGCTGTATGACGTGTAACTCAGCAATTTATTCACCAGCTGCCTCTCATTCCCTCCTTTTACTCTCCCATCTTACACGTTCTTGGATCCCTTAACTTTTCTCTCGCTCTAAAAGTGTCATTTTTTTTCATAGCATTTAACAAGTTGCAAAAGCAAGCAGTTTTATAAAAACGATAATGATTTCGAAGGAAATTTCACCAACACTAATAACCATCGCCGACCGGTCTGTGTCTCCCTCCTGTTCAGCGGAGCGGCGAAAATCTCATTGCTGAGCTGCTGGTTAGATGCTAAATGTTGATCAGATGAGAAAAAAAAGGGCTGATGCTTTGAAGCGTGGCTCTAATGTGCTGCTGCGAAGATCTGTTGGAAAGGATAAAACCTCCAGACACTCTTGGCAAACAGCAGACAGCTCTGAGTGGTGGCTGGGAGAGACTCTGTTGACTTTTGGAGCACTCGAGCTGGAACGTCCTCCTGTGTGGCTCAGCGGGGTGGAAACACTGCCAGCGCCACGGATTCGCAGACGACGTTCTGACATCAACCAGCGCTAAGAAACCTCTATAAAAGCTGCAACAAATGAAACGCCTGGAGTCCTTACAGCTTCTGCCTACATATTTTTTCTAAAATCAATGACTTCGAAACAACATTAAAATAACATTTTTGTTATTTAAAAAAAAAAAACTAAATATATGTATATGGTATAAATATTAACTAAATAATAAGACTAAGGGCCCTATTTTAATCATGCAAGTGTGATAAAAGTAGTCAGTCTTGTTGCCATGAGTGCGTGGGTGTCTCCCAGTGCGCCTCGTTCATGTATCTGTAAAGTGAAAATAATGCAGATCAGAGAATATGGTGATTAATTAATGCACTCTCACCAAGTCCCATCACTGGTCTCATTGCTCTGACACAGCTGAGCCAGTCCGCAGACCTATATAATGAACCAAATGCTCGGCAAAGCCATTTACGTGATCTTATCAAGATGATTTCTGTCGTAATTATACTGCGTTTTCCCGTTGCGAGTGGTTACATCACATCTTAGGCATCGTTTGTTCGTGTAATGCATTTCAGGACTAAAGTGACTGTGACGCACAGGATTAATGAGCGCCGGTAATTTGATGTCTCTCTCATAAACATCAGGATACAGAGCGAAAAAATACTGTCTGTAAATACACTGATCCTGCAGTAAATCTGTGTGAGTGGAGGTTTGGCTGTCTGTAATGGTAGACGGCTGGAATCTACATGCAGGCCGATGGTAAAACGCCAGTGAAGAGACGGAGACAGAGAGTGGGGTCGGGGGCTGGAAGGTCGGGGGATATTTGGAGATGTGACTCTGTTCCTAATATAACTGCGTGTGGAGCGACAGCTGCTGCGTGTCCTGAAGCAGGTGGGCTGTGCTACACGTCCGTCACAGTGGGAGGGAGCGGACCGAGGCAGAGACCACCTCACACAAATGTAATCAATGTATAAACAAGCGCAGAGCGGCTGCCAGGAGGAAACAGGAAGTCTAGTGCTGCTAATTTCCTTCATCTCTTCCTGTTATTTGTGGTTTCTACTTGTCCAATCATGGCTGGACTTTGCCTGTTAAAAAAACACAAACAAAAAAAAACGAGGCTGCTTTTCACTGCAAAAATACAAAACAACAGTAAAGCTGCAACATTTAAATAAACAAATATAAACTGTCTTGCGCTTTGTGCAACATCGGGGGCACATAATGCTCTACCTCAAGGTCTCAATCAAGCCTGTATACAACTGAATATGCTCTGACTTTCATGGAAAGTTCACTGAATTTTTATGAGAGAAGTGTGTCTCAAAAAAACCAGGAGCTCAGTGATCTTCAACCTTTTTGGCCTACGTGGAAGCTGCTGTCCATAGTGTGTGACAAAGTTAGTGAAGACAAAAAAAACATCTGTCAATATACAATTTCACTTCTTAGCCTGTCATGTGAGCTCCAAATGGATTTTTTTTTAAACACAACTTTAATTACCAAAAATCCCCTTGTCTCCAATGACAACCTTCACATTGTGCACTCGTGTTTACCAGTAGTTTCACCCATAGAATACCAAAAATGCTGAGCTAACTTGGAGCAGGGTACTCAGTCCCTGCTGGTTAAGACACAGTATGAATTTCTGATATGCTCAGCGAAAAAGGGGAAAATCTGTTGCATCTCAATATGCATAATCAAGCATTGCCAGACGTCTGTCTCGTCACGCTCGTGGAGGTCTGCAGGAAATCTCATCAAAAAAATGGGGATAATGAGACCTTTGCAAAACCTGAGGCAGCAGATTTGAATTTGAGATGTTTTTTTATGCTGGGGAAAAAGACACCTCTCATTTTTTTTAATGTTTGGATATAAGTCCTCGCCTTGTCTTTAAAAAGTGATTGAACTCAAGAACATGTTTTTTAGGCTGTTAGAGAAGGTGGAGGTGGCTCTGAAGTGCACAAACAAAAGCATGATACTAATGACCTCAACAGGTCTGCACACGAGAGACGAGACAGGAGCTTTTAAAAATAAAAATGTTTGAATCACACTGATCACATTTATGCTGCAGAGGCAAACCTGCCAAAACCTGGAAAAGTCTGCTGTGAATCAAAGCTGAACACTGACAATGTGCAGAAAAAGGCTCCACTTTACAACCTCAAAAGATAAAACAATTTAAGTCATCACAGAAATAATCATATATTTTATCAGAGCTATAAACCTGACACAGACTAGATCACAAAAACAGCAGCTGAGAGTTGAACTTGACGACTTTGAGACTAACAACATGACCTGCCTTGAGACTTCTTGAGTTTTCACTTTCGAATCTCAAGTCGGGTCAGCTCTGCAGGGAACCAAGTCCTGAGCTGCGACCTGAGAAAATCCCAGAGCAGTAAAACTGAAATAACACCTAAACCTGAAGGACTTGGTCTCATGTACCAGCAGAAGCAGTAGCAATGTTTTTTTTTTAGCTACACAGAAATTGGAGCTAAACAAGACCTCTTCTTCCCAAAACATACACACACACACACCCCTTCACCACAACTGAGCCTCCCCCACCCAAAGCAGAACCAGAGTCAGTGTTGAGGCATGTGCCCCCTCCTCCTCCTCCTCCTCCTCCTCTACAGTCGAACCCCGACAGTAGGCCGCAGTCTGTCCACACGCAGCTTCTTGTTACTTATTTATAGAAGCTTGTTCCCCAGAGGGACAAAGTAATTGAAACCAAATGTGTTGCTCGGACCTATATGTGGAAGTAGAGCTGTCGGCCCACCCACCCTTCTTTTCCCTCTCTTTATACGCAAAGAGTTTACAAAACGGGCCTTAGAAATCATATTTTTTTTTCCAATTTCATCTCTGAAAGTTCCTGAACTTCATTTCTTTCTTACTTTTTTGGTTTCACAATAAAAAAAACCAAACGTCCATTTAAACCACTTCAGTCTCGGGGGGCTCTGCATTCGTAAAGTGGTCTTAATGTTTTTTTCTTTCATGGGCCGGCAAGCACAAAGTGGGGAAATGAATAAAGTAAAAAAAAATCTGCCAAGAAATCCAAGCAAACTAACAAGGAAGATCTGCAGCTTTAACTTTGGCCACTTTCTGAAGGAATAAAGCTCGGCCCACCTCCCCGCCCACCGCAGACACACCAACAGCCACACTTAACAAGCAGCAAACAGGACACCGGGACCAAACTTACCATGCTTCCTCTTCTTTCTCTCTTTTCCTTTCTTTTTTTTCTCTTTATGTCTCCTCTCTTCCTTTTGCTGTGGGCTCCCGGGAAGCTTTTGCTCCAAGTCAAGGTGGGTCAGGCAGATAAAAAAAATGGGACTGAGTTGCTGCTAAGAAGCCTGCATGAGGCCTTCACTGACCAGCTCAAAGTCAGGCAGCCACCTCTGTCTGTCAGTCCCCTCCCCGGCTGCCGTGCTCCCTTGTCAGCTTTTCCAATAACAAACGGCTCCCCGCCTCTTTTGGCCAAGTCCCTGAGCTGTGAGCTGTTTCCTGGATGCTTGGTGGACTCCCGTGACCCGGCTGTCTCCCTCTTTTCTCTCCTTTTTTTTCTGCTCTGCTCTGGAGAGTCTATTTGCTCCGGCCCTCTGCCTGCCTCTCTCCGTTGCAGCCCTGCCTCCCTGCCAGATTTAGAACCACAGACACATGTGGGGCTTCTGGTTTGAACTTCGGGGAGGCGGGACTTGCCCGAGAGTGTTGTGTTGTCATGACGACCCCTCCTTCTCCGGCAGCTTGAGCCCTGCCCCTCCTGAGTCTCATGAGCAAAATATATGGGGGCGTGTAAACAGTTGTGTATGTGAATATGTGTGAATGTGAAAGAGTTTAATATTTCTAATCACACAGCGTACACTTAAATGTCAGCAACTCTACTTTTCTTTATATGTCACATGTGGAGATAAAGGCGGGTGTTTGAGGTTTTCTTTTTCTTGTGTGTGCCTTTTTTTTGTTGGTTTCCTTGCTAAACAAAGTGAATATTGAATCTCTATCAACACCGCTCTGATTTGTTTTGTCCTTTTCGCAGTCATGTTTGACATTTTAAGAAGAACACTGATTGTATCTGACATATGTGCGCCTCTGTATCTGTGTCTTCCTGGTTTTGAACACACTTCAATTTCACCCTTAGCCACTGTGCTGCAAGATGCTGGATAAGTTCATGCCACATACCCAGAGAATTTTTTTTTTTTTTCAAATGTCAGTTTTAATCATACAAAGCGCTGACAGCCTGCTATGTTTTGTCTCTTAGGTATGAGAACTTTGTCCACTTCAGCATCTTCTTATCACTTGCTTGTTTTCAAGTTTCATGTAAGGTCCAAAAGTTGAAGTTGGTCAAGTTTCAAATTTGCATTTCTTTGATTCAAGTACAACTTGAGTTCAAGTCGCAAGTGTGTCGTGTTGCTCATTTTAATGCTCTGACTTCCATCTCTGTGATATGCGAATGTTACTTTTCAAGTTATAGGCTGTTAAATCCCACCAAGTATGCTTTTTAATGAACTTCTGAGAGGTTTGGGCACTCATGTTGCTTTGATATGTTTTAGGTCTGGGCCCTCTGAACACTGAACTTTAAATCCTGCCAGCTTTTTGACTCCATGGCATTAAGTACCTTTTAAACCACGAGGCTGAGAGTCATACTAGTGTTGAGTGAAAGAAATGCAATTTATGCTTCAGTATCTTTCCACAATGCACCTGCATATAGAATAAAGTTATTCATTAAATAGCAGATTTGACTGCATTAGTGTGGACAACATTTAATTTACAGTAAACTGATGGTGCAGTTTATGGTAAATCTTTTTTTATTTGCAAACTAACAGAAAATATATAAGCTCTCAATTCCCTTTTGATCATACTGACAGCCATAGATGTATGTAATCCTGCCCTCATGGAGGTTTGAGTATCAGATATTTTCATTCAACTTTATGGTAATTTTCGAGGCTGTGGTTATGAGCTGCTGTTGTGTTTTACTCAGATGTGTGTCAGATATTTCTAACATGAAGCTCCTCCTCATACAAATACATCCCGGCAGTATTTACGTGTGTGCATTTTGATGTCACTCATGTTTCTGACAGCGGTAACAGCTTCAGTGGATTACGTCTCGAGCACGTACAGGCGAGACGGCGAGCATGTGCGAGTGCACGTGTGCAGCAGTCAGCGTGCGAGCTCGGGAGAGAGAGAAAGAGAGAGAGGGAGCGATTTAGAGAATGCAAATTCCTCTCCTCCACTTTAATGTTCTGTGGCCTGACAGCGAGGGAGGAAAAAGCCTCACAAAGCTTCTCCTACAAAGCTCCACTTTCTTTTCACTCCTCTCCCCTCTTGCCTCCTCTCCTCTCCTCTCCTCTCGTCCTCCCTCTCTTCACAGCCACACTGATCCCATTCTCTCTGCCTGCTTGTTTGTGGTGAGACTGATTTTGTAGGTTAGGGGAATACTTCATGCTTTGATGTTACATCCAGCAGTTTCACAGTGCAGCGCCTTTGATAAGAAAAAAAACAAGGTGCTTTACTATTAAGAGAGGTTAAAAATCCTTTTATATGCCCATAAAAAAAAGGTTAAGCTGCAGATATGTCCGCGCCCCAAATTCACCAACATTTTTTAAGCCTGGTAATTTCAACTGTTCTGATTCTGAGTTTTTGTTTTTCCCTTTAACTCCTTCATAAGCCAAGGGGGAAAAAATACAGCCACTCTCTCACTAGCAGCACCGCCTGGAGGAAAAAAAAAAAAAAAAAAGAAAAGTATAATAGCAATCATTGTCCAACAGGCGAGGCGAGTCCTGAATCTTAAGTGGGGAACCGGGACGAAGGCTGCAGCCACCGGGGGAACCTCACTGTTGTTCCCTGGGCTGCGGCTGGAGCTCCACTTGATGATGTATTAATCAATAAATAAAAGGGAAAATCCCTAATAGGCTTCTGGTAAAGAGAGAAGGAACAGAGCGAGGCTCCGTCTCATAATGAAGATGTACTGTAGAGCAGGCAAATTCGCAGGGGAGTGCGAGGCGCAAGATCTCATACACCGACGGATTTTTAAACAAGGTTTAAAAGAAGATGGAGGAGATGGAGCTGGAGCGCTCTGCAGCCGAGCACAGCCGATGTGGAGACAGAGAAGAAGACGGGTAAAGGTAAATGTCAGTTAGTGGCGTTTTCATCAGGAGTAAAAAAAAAAGTCTGAAAGTCTTCAACAAAGTTTAGAGGTAGACTGGTACTTTCACTCAGCACTTTCACAACAGTGGAACCATCTTTGAATGGTAAAATGAAATACTTTTCAAACTCAAAATATGGCAGCAGTGTGAAGCCAATAAGACTTAGCAGGAGAAAACTAGAAACCCTCTCAGAGATTTTAACCTCTCCACTCCTTTCTCTTTACACTTTGGCTGCTGTGGGTGATTTTTATGGGTAATTAGTCCAATTGATTGCGTTCTGTTTACATGCTCTACTATACTCTATCAAGGACAGAAAATAGGTCTAAAAAACAGTAACTGGTTTCTTTTAAAAAGATGGACGAGCCTTAGACTCCTTTGAACTTCGAAGGTAACAGGCTCACCTTGATAACTGTGTCATATTTTATTAGGGCGTACTGCATAATCCCGAGTGTGGCTGTACACTCTTCGTCTTGCTCACACTTTAGCAATGCAGCTCATTCAACCAGGAAAGTGTCTACCAGAGAATAAAAGTCTTTTACAGAAGAGTCCCGGGCCAGAGACAGCAGCACACCGAACCTGGAGGAGCCCGGAGGTTACTGCCACACGTCTCTCCTGCTTTTCTATCAGCTCTCTCCCTGCACCCATCACAGCCGGGCTGACAGCTCCACTTTCCTCCTGGATCTTTTAGCGTGGTTCAATCAGAGGTCAGAAAGCACAAACCACGTGCTTCTTAGCCTCCGCCTTTTCAATACTTAATACATCCAATTGGATTATTTCTGCCCCTGAGAAATATCTGAATAACAAATATAAAAAAGTTGGACTACTCCGGCTACTTCTGTTTGTGTGTCTGTCTGGAACCAACTTCCATTGTACTTGCTGTCGTGCATGTGTGAGCTTTGACAGTAGAGGATGTTTGACATTACATGCCACTCACTGTTTTGTTTCTGCATCGCTCATCTGTCCGTCATACTCTGCTCTTCCATCTGTCAGCATACACCCCACTCCCACCTCCTACCCCTCCCCCCCTCCCAGGTATGTCTGTGTACCTCATTCCCATTGTGATACATAATGAATGTTGTTGTTTTTACAGTGTTCTTGTGTGAATCATACCTAAGGCAGAAAAAATCCCCAACCCGCCTTTCTCAGCCTGAGTGTCTGGATCATCCCCAGCCCGCTTCGCTCTCCGCACGAAAAACAGCCAATTACGGGGCCCAGGCTGGCCGAGCGACTGGGTTTTTAGAGCCGGTCCAAATGCGGGCAGCCTTGGTTGAATATGGATTGTGTCACAGATGTCATCATGAATAAATATAGCTATTTATTTCCAACTCAAACTAGAATCAGATTGCACTCTTTTGTTTACTGTGTCTTCCTCCTTCAGGTGAGTCTTTCTTCTGCTCAAATCAGGCATAAGCAGTTCAGACAGTCTGATAAAACAACGAACCCAAAAATCATCAAAAAAAGGCCATATTTGCCTCATTTTCTCCTCAATGCAAAATCAAAAGGTTTGGATGTCACCACATCACAGACTTTAAACAGAAAAAGATGAGCAGAGAGACTGAAGAAAAAGTGATCACAATCACATGCAAATCTTATGTGGGAACTGACTAAACATCTTTTGTGGAGCCTTTAGTTTTACTGTTCAATCTTACTTGAGTGTCACGCCGGAGAGGTTGTTTATTCCAAAAGTAAATCCATATTTCCATTTGGGAAGAAAATCATTACCTCATATTCCTCGCTCCGTATAGTTCACGATTATGAACAAATTATTTTTTATAAATAAAGGAGGATCCAAGACGTGCAATAAAACACTGAATTCATGACCATAAAATGACTTCAGTGAGCCAACTCCTGATTAATTTGCGAATGCACAGTTTGTGTACGGGCTTTAGCGTCTCCACAAGAAAACATCAAGCTTGGCACAGCAGAGAAAAGGGCAGAGATAATACTAACTTCCCTCAAGAAGCTTTAGACTTCTAGTCTACAAGTGGATGCTAGGTAGAGGTGGGGCAAAGGAAATACTATATGAAAATCGGCAGTGGTCAAATAACTGCAAATGCAGTGTGGACTTGTCATAAAGAAAATATTTAAAATTTGAATTTTCATGTACTACTGTCTGACATTCAAGAAGTATCTGAGCTGATATATAAAGGACAGCTGCTGAGTAAATGCATTGATGGGGACGTGAACCTTTTCTTTCACTGAATACTTTTTCACTGAGATTTTCCCCCGTGCTGCTGACACAGCTCTAAAACTTCAGCTGTGGTGAAGGAGACGGTCAATTCAGCTATTTCATTTTCTTCTCAGGGCCTCAAGTTCATTTCCCTGTTAATTAGTCATTTTGAAAGTCACCTCGCCAGAAAACAAAGTCGTGATTGGCAAACCATCACAAGTGGCCGCAGCTCAACTGGAAGTGGGGGTTGATGGGAGGCGAAGAAAATTTCGTTATATTGTCAGTATCACTTATTGTATGCTATTAAACCCTTTGTACTGGCATGGCTGTTGCTACATGCACTAACTACAGTATATACATATGCTTTTCTTCTTCTCGGGTGTCGTTACGATGTGCTCTGAATCAGTTTCCTCCTCTTTCTTTTCTTATTTTTCGCCAGGAGGCACGTCTTTTTCCATCAGAGGAAGCAAACTCGCTGGAATCACTGAAAGCGATCTGAAATCACTAACAATCAATGAAACTGTCACTCACCACCAGCCGATCCAAAGCTTTTATACTCCTGTTGTATTCCTGCCCTGTCATTCGCCTTCAACTTTCACCAACACTGTAATTTTTTTTCCTTTTAAAAAGTTATAGTTGCAGTCATTTATACAGCTTAAAGCGGATTTTTGCCGTATCACAGCTTGACAGAGACCGCTCTTATCCATTCTCGCAAAGCGCTGCTGTGTGCAACTAACCACTCTACGGTGTTGCATTTTTACAGAACTGCATCAGTAAAGTTTCTCCACATGCATTTTTAATAAGTAACAATGGCCTTTCTGCTGGATGTGCAATTTGAGCAGAAATGCTCAGTAAGTAATCATAATAAGGTTTATGCCATGAACGTCCCATGGAGCAGTCGCACTCGTACTAAACCGCGCTGACAGGAAATGAACAGGGTCTTTTTGAGAGGGAGTCGTCTCTAATGTTGAAGTACACAATGACCTCTCTCATGTGGAGCTGGGGGTAATTTCTAAACATGCAGTAAGATGGGGAGCAATTTTAAAGGCAGAGTTTGAGCCAAAGTCAGCTGTACCAAATGTGCATTTAACCTAAATAGGGCCTGTTTTTCATTAAATTTGAATTAGGGAAGGAAAGCTAGGATGAGCACGGAGGCATTTCACTGCTGTACAGTCAGAGCTGCTGAAGTAATATGTTTAAGCTATGTTATGGAGAAAGGACGCGACCATCCACATTAATGTGTCTAAAACTTTTGACTGAGCAGGAGTCGTCACAGGGTCACCGTCTGGAACAGATGTATGGCCTTCAAGAAATATTCTCACTGATTCACAAAAGATCTATGCCTCTGTTCACAATGAATGAACAGATGGCACTGAGGGCAGATTCAAATGGACAGGAAACCTCTTGAATTGTGCCTATTTGTGAACATTTACTGTAAGCAGTCGCTGTGCTGCCCAATGACACTGAACTAAGCTATTGCTGAAGCTGTAAGAAGACTTGCCTTGACTTTAAAGTAGAAACAAGCAAGTGTCAGGTTCTGACCTGGTAAGATACAAGATGGCATTCAGAAACTTGACAGACTTTCACTTTGACTTGCAATTTACTAAAGACCCAAAGCTTGACTAGGTTTTGTCCTTAAGGACTTTTTAGACATGCTCTGACTTCATCCTGTCTGAAGTCAGAGCGAGAACTAACTAGGCATTCAGACAGTTCTTTGTTAGAACAAGAGACTCTTTAACGAAGGTGGGTTGCTTCTGATATTTGTGAGACATCAAAATGCAATGGTGGATGTCCAGTTGGTCCACCAGATTGATAAGATAAAAAGCTTATCAGATGGAAAAAAACATGCACAATGTTGCCATGACCACAAAGCAAACATAAATAAGCCATTTAAATTTAAGTGTTTGCATATATTTGATTGGCCAATGCAGCAAATTGCTGGGTGACGGCAAGCTGCTACAAAAGTTGACACTAATTTAACTTTCATGACAGATCAGGATTTGAGGCTGTATTTTTTCATGAAGGGATGAAGTCTCAGAAACAACTCGTCTGCACTGAAATCAAAGTAGAGCTCCGTACATGCAACTTAAAGGGAAAAAAATATACAGTCCATATAAGAGTTCATCCAATACATTCAAACAGACAGGCCTCATGAACTGACTGACCTGTGAAAAACGGCTTTCTTGGACTCCATGGTCTCAAGGTGTGAGAATCTGGGGAATTTTTGACATTTGGGAGTCAAGAGGCAAGATTCAAATTAAAAGAGACAAGGTTCACATAGAGACAAGCCCAGCAGGTTAATGATCACTGTGCCACCGCCAGGCTCCAGCCATCTGGTTAGCTTGTAATGGGAGCTGTTCCTGCTCAGCACAAACGAAGCTACAGAGGCGGTAGGAGGTAATGTGGTGGCAGGATGTCCAAGTGGTAGGAATCTGAGAGAGGATGCTGTTAAAATATGAGAGTGGGCAGTGCGGGGCTCGCTTCCGGGTAATTAAGACATGAGATTCAGGTGACAGTGATGCTAACGAGGACGGTGGCGTCTTTGCCTCGTTGTAAGCAGTCAAGTCTGCCAGCATGACTTTGCCTCGTTGTAAGCAGTCAAGTCTGCCAGCATGACAGACAGCAAGTCTTTACAGGGTGTCCTTATGGTTGCCA
>JBAJHX010000067.1:17810111-17844220 GCA_037176925.1 Amniataba percoides | reverse complement strand
TGGATCAGATTCGACTCCAACAGAGCAGGCTGCCGTGAAATGAGATGGAGCGGCGCAGCTATTCTGATAGATTCTCCCTCCCTCAGAGGTCAGCACTTCCACACAGTTTGGATCGTTATAAAGGATCCAAAAGACATAAAATTATAAAAGCATCCCTCTGTAGCAAAGACACTGTGTTATTGTAAATACAAAATCACACGTCTATGCTCATAGAGATACTGACTCAAACAAGTCTCTCCAGCAATTCGCTTCACTGCTGCTTCTTTGTGATTAATGGCAATCAATTAAACGGTAACATGTTCTTGGCAAATTTCAGCAGACGGCTGCCTACAGAGAGGCAGCTTTTCTTCTTCTTCTTGTTTCAACATAACAAAACAAGTGGGATGATGTTGAAGTAGAAAAAGTGAAGAGATTTGATGGTCTCATAGAAACAGAGCTCGCTTTGAGACGGGCACCTCTCATCAGCGGCAGGATAGCAAGATGATTTTTTATTAATTTCTTTTTTTTTTTTTTTGGCAATACAGAAATTTGCAGCCTGCCATGAGGCATCGCTCCTGTTTTCCCGAGATGAACAAAACTGCTGAAATAAATCCAAATTTACACATCTCAGCCGTTAAGAGCTCCGAACCGCAGTATTTGCACGGATCCTCAAATCAGGCATCAAAAAGTGACGACTATCAACGTATGTTTTTAAATCATACATGTCAAAATGAATTACACCTGACAGATTTGCGCACTGCTTCCTCCAGAAAGGAAAATCATTCAAAACCAGAACTGAAGGCCCCTCCAGGCATTAATTAAGACTCTTGTTGCAAATGCAATGATTTTACATGGAGTTAATATATATGTCAGTAAGTGCTGCTTTCATATTGGAGTACCGCTTAAGAAAGCACTTGAACATTTTCTGTTTGATTTCTCTCTGCACATTTCATTCTGCTATACTTTTCACAGAGTTGTATATATGATAATATGGTTAATAAAGGAATAGAGTGTCTGGAGGAACAATTATGTTCAGGTTTTAATTAAAATCAGGTCTATAATTAAAGTTTAAAGGATGTTTAGTTCTTTTAAGTGAAATGGAAAAAGTGAACTCTAAAGGTCAGAAAACATGTACTCTGCTATTTTTCTCCGTGGTGGCTATTCATAGGTTTGGTGCTAACAGTGCTTGTGTTCGCTGACTCTTTGGGCCTGTTCAGGTCCAAAACTTTATTCATTTTTTTAAGTTCTTTCGAGTGTTTTTGGGTCCCCGTCAGATTGAGCATCTGCTTTTGAAAGTTTGTTTGGTTTGTGTTGGTTTTCAATTCAATGATGAGTTCAATGAAAGAGAACCATCTTTTAAGCTAACATATCATGAAGGACTGAATTGTGAAATAGAATATGAATAATCGAATCAAATCTAATCTAATTTGGTGTTCTATTCGAATATTGAAGTGCTAATTAATCATTTAATCACACATGGGGTAAATATGTTGTGTGTATTAATACATATTTTTCTTACTTCTAGTATTTCATGCTCAATTTAAATGCAATTGATATTTAATTTGCACTTTCATCGGAAGAAAAAAGAATTTCAGATTTGATGCTGCAGAGGCTGACATATGCTGTCTTTTAGTCCCTGGTGAGAGACAAAACCTAAAAAACACTTTTACAACTGTTTTCACAGATTTTGCCACAAGTGACAAGAAAACTGATCTTCATGTGTGAAATTGGTAAAGTGCTGCCTAAATCACTTTTTTTAAAACTAATTGATTATGATTGAGCACTCAGAGTCGATAATCTTTTCAGTCAGACCCTCCAGACCTCACATAAAAGGGATTACGATGTTTTAAAAGGCACTCCAGCTGGACCAGGGGCCGAGCTTATTCAGATTTTTTTGTTATTTTTTTGGACAATTCTTGACTCACTCTGCATCAAAGTCCTCTGAGATATCTGCTCTTTGTCTTATCCCAGGGGATCAAGACACGGTCAAAGACAATCAGGTTGCCATGCCAACGGTTTGGCATCCAGCAGCACCGTGGTCTTTCCAGGCTGAGCACCTCACCGCTTTATAACTTCACTCCACCACTCCAAGACACATCTGACGGGGACTAGTTTGAAATTTTTCTGAACTGAAAAATGATTATTTCGGTGATGTTGATGAGCCCCATGATCAATTTCTTTGGTTAGTACAATGTTTCAATTGACAAAATGAAATCAATAAACCACAGTTTTCCCTCCAGAGAGAGGTGATAAGGGGTCATATCATCATAAGCACCCTCAAAAAACAAGTTTTCGGATTAGTTACGAATATAGCTGGCTTGATTCTGTTTTTTCTTTTTTGTTTTTTAGACTTTTGTCTTATTGAGAAAATGAAGCCCAACTCCAGGGTCACACAAATGCAAAAATTCCCAGCGAGGGTCTGTTTAATTGAATGTCAAAGTAATATTTTAACATTTTGGGAAAATGCGCCTAACTTCTTCCTTGCTGAGAATTCGATAAGAAGATTACAGTTGATGATACGACCTGTTTGAACAAAAGTTAGACAATTCATCCCAGTTTCCTCCCAGAATTAAAGAAACAAAGCAGACGCTGTTCCGGTTTTTGGCAACTGAACGGCAGGATTCCGACTTTCCTCCAAAACTCCCTCATGCAATAAATCATTTCTTCCTTTATTTCACAGGACTGAAGCCAGTTCATTAGTTCACTTTTTTTGTCCATTCACTACGACCCCGCCGGATTTTATTTGTGCTCTCTCTTCTCCTCACCCCATATTGTGCTCCTGTGCTCTCATTTGTCACCATCCAACTTCTCCTTCCTCTCATCTCTCCTTCATTTCATGTCTGTGTCCTGGAAAGCTCCCCCTTTTCTCTGCTTTATGCCCTTTTCAGCTTTCTCCCCCTCCCCATATCCATCATCATCCTTCCCTCTCGGCTCTTTCACTCACTTTTCATCAGATGACTTCTCTTCTTGAAGTCACATCTCCCACCTCTCAGCTGACAGTTTCCTCCTTTCTTTTCGTCACGTCCCATCCCATCTCTTGTTTTTCGCTCTCATTCTGTCCTTGATTTGCCTCCCCTCTTTGTCCTTCACCCCCTCCACACTTATTCATCTCATTGCTTCTCTCTCTCTCTCTCTCTTTCTCTGATTATTTGCCCATATCCTTTACCTCGCCCCTCCATCTCCTGCCAGGACTTTGCATTTTTTCAGACATGACCACAGAGAAGAGTCAGAGATGGCGACACAGCCCGGTCGTCGGCGCCGCGCAGTAAATCCCCCGCTGACGTCCCGCTGCATTTAAATTCTCTAATCTTGTGACAAAAGGAACAAGGCGATGAGCTGGTGCCTTATGGGAAAGGTCAAATTGCTAACTAATCTGCCCCCCCACCCGTTTCTGCCTGTCGTCCCCTGGTGCCGCGCTCCGCTCTGTAAAAATCCCACTGTGTCATTGCACTCGTGTCTGGAGGTCACTGTATTCCTCAGAGCGACCTCACAAGTTTTGTGTAGCAATTAATTACCGTCACCGTGGCCGGCACATATGGGCCTATTATCATAAGGCCTCATGGGAGGATATTTCCTGCAACCATTATTCCGTGGGAAGTGACAGGGAACGCTTTAAAATGCCAACAGGCTTTTCTTTCACTCCTCTGTCGGTCCTGTAGTCAGAACAGAGACAGGCAGACAGCGTTGGTTGGTTATTTTTAACATCATTTCTCTTTTACAGACACAAAAGAGGGAAAAAAGGAAGGATGTAAAAGAGAGCACCGAAGGACAACTACCCTCTCTCATCTCCAGTCTTTCATTTTACATGATCACGTTTTCCTAAAAAATGCTTGGTAAACAAAGATCAGAAAGCAATTAGATGGCTAATTTTTTTTTTTGTTTTGTTCTTTAAAATGTCATTGTAACTCATGGCTGTCTATATAGAAATAATAAATAGCAGTATTAACTGAAAAAATTGTAGCCATGCACAGGAGATTAACAGAAAGTGAAGAACTGGACCACATCTGAAACATTCAGTAAAAGTTTCCTCTCTGACAGGTGGTTCATGCTTGTGTCATTTTGAACAGAACAGAAAGACACATTTTAAGGATTTGAACTATCATTTGTTATTCGCTTTGTTAAAAATGTGACATTTTTCCCTGATCCTAACCTTGTCATGCTTGAAGGCAACATTATAGGTCCCCTGTCTTTACATAGATAGAAAATCTCCTCTTGAGGACTGAAACTGGGATGATCATTCGATGGTGACACTTACATAACATTTTTGTTGCTGCTTCTGTTCAAGAGGCAGATATATGAACCACATAATACACACTGAATTCAATGTGTAGTCTTTGATCAGTTTTTGATATGCAAAAGGGCACACAGACACTTAAACTTGCCAAATTACTTCAACCTTTTCAGCACCACGGACAGCGACACTGACTCTCTGAACAGGCGCGTTTGAGCTCTGTTTCAGGAGTTGGAAAAAATGGCCTCTGATGTTTGATGCAACATGAATAAAATCTTTAAAGGCTAACTTTAATCTTAAGAAGAACTTTAATGGTTTCAATTTAGAGTAGATCCCTATCCAGTGTACATTAATGGCCTTTAAGGGAGGTTATTTTATGTTATTCAGACAAAGAGACAAGTGTCTGAAATGATTCCATATCAATAAAGTTTCTTTGAAAAGCCGTAGGGGACTTGCCTCAATATATGTTCGTTTGCACATGTCCTCATTTGTCTCTACAGTGGAGGAAGCAAATGAAACTTTACCATGACCCCGCAGTTATGGGAAATACACCTTTAACACCCTGGGAAAATCTTGTTTTTGCTGATCCCAAGTGGATGAACGTCTCATTGTGATGCACAGGTAAACTCCAGGACCCTTTGACATCACTGCTGGGACTCTGATGGACAGAAGCATAGGTCACCTCAGATGATGAATCTTATAACATACTTCTATTTAATCCTAAATTGTCCATGTCCCCTAGGAGTAGGAACATGTTTTTTATTCTCCACTTTTTCCAATAATAATTCTTCTAATGTGTCTGAAATGCCTCTTTTCTGTGTGTCTAAACCTTTATCTGTTTGTCCCTCGTGTCTATAGACTGCAGATTGCAGGTTTTGCTCTTCCTTGATAAAGGATTTCAACTTGATTCCCAGGCAGCTATTTGCTGAGAGGTAAAAATGTTCCCAGAATTTAACTTTTCTTTTAAATTCTTTAAATCTTTATCTGTAACGGAGGCCCCAGACAGGAACGTTCCCAACGCGTGCCTCAAGTCCCACCAGAGTAATTATTACCTGGGGAGATAATTGTTGATTTCAGTCCCCTGAGAATATGCCAGCTGTGAAGTCAGTACTCCAGCACAGATGTCTTGCCATATTTTGCTTAAGATTAAGACTCCCTTGATAATGCTTATTCTACGGAAAATAAGTTCCTGAATCCTTGATTTTTTGGGCTTTCGTGAGTACATACAAAGGTTCGATTCTGCATGCAAATCATTTTAGTGCAAGTTCAACTTTTACCGATTTTTTGATTTTATGTTTTCCGTGAACTGCTAAAGTATCAGAGGTTTACATAAAATACACCCCCTGCAAGTAAAGCTTTCCCCAGCTTAACCATTAGAACAAACCACTTAGTTGATCATTTAAAGTACTTTAATTTTCTGTGTTTGTTACAAGACCAGAGGCAGTGAGTTTACGTTATGTTGTTTTGTTCCTCTTTGTTGCCTTTTTTCTCAGAAATATTTCCCTGCATCTTCTTCTGCACTGCGCTCTCTCTCTCTCTCTCCCTCTTCCCATATTTCATTTCACCCTCCCTCCCTCCTCTCACCTGTTTTCCCTCTCGTTCTCAGGGTCTCTGCTTTCCTCCCTGTATTGTTGGCACTGCTAACAGGCTTTTCGAAGTGGCCTTCAGAAGCAGCTGGATCGCTGCCGGGAGCCTTTGGAGACCTGCCAGGCCGTCATATGCCCCTCTCCACTTTATCCTCCTCCGCCTGCCCACCTCTGCTTCTCCTCCTCTACACATTTTAATCTCTCTTTTTTTTCCTCTACGCCACTATTCATCCATCCTCCCCCTCTCCCTCCCTTAGCCTACTTTACTTATCTCCCCTCCTCACTCTTCGCTTGTCAGCCTCCCCCCTCCGACTCACATCTTTTCATCTCTCATTGCTCTTTTCCACCAAAATCCATCGCGCTGTAAAATCACTGTTCGATCTTTCTTAAACATTACACTGTCAAAAACCCAAAATTGGGATTTTATGAAGCTAAACTGTAACAGCTCTTGACCAGCTGGTCTCCACACGATTACTTATAACTTTTGATAACTTGTTTTTCTTCTCCTAAACACAACTTCTAAACAAATACCACAGTTATCCATCAGTAAACCTTTTATCATTTCCACATCGAGTACATTAACACTCATCTCTTCATTCTCATTTTTATTCAGCTCACTTCTTCCCACGTATCAACTTTTCTTTCTTCTTTTTCCAACTATCTGTCTCAGACATTTTATATCAGTTCTACCTTAATGTCTCTTTCAAACCGGTTCTGTCATTTCTGCACATCTGTTTGAGGCAGAATAAGATAAGGTCCAGACTTTTGGACCCATGTAGACCTCTGTCTCCTTTAACTCACAGCATGTCTCATACAAGATGTGTTACATATTATACAGTACTATATTGTGTGTTCATGATATATACACAAATATTATATTATATGAAACATTAAAATCCCAAGGAGGAATTTCAGACTGTAGCTATCAAGGCCATAAAAATATTTAAATCGCAAAAGTCTGAAAGAACAAGCCTCAACCTGAAGTTATTTTCAATGACAAAGTGATCATCTCATGAAAGTCTATGACTTTGTTTTCATCAAATTACTAAAAGAGACATGTTTGATTAAAGAGGTACTCCACTCATTTGACAATTTACTAGACAAGGAAAGTACTATGCCACCTGTGGGATCAGACGTCTGTCTTCTGTTGCTTTGAAGGATTTTACCTTAAAATCTGCATAATTAAGTGGGATTAAAGATTAAAGGCATTCAAAAGCCCACATTGCATTTTGGGACATGCTCAAATGTCAGGATAGAGAAACTCAACCTTACGTGCTTGATTTGACTTTGAGTTTCAGTAAGTAATAGTGAGGAATTAATTAATTGACAAAGTGAGTTTTTTGTCTTAATTTGTATGGAAAAAGAAAGAAGATCAAAAAAAGGAAAAGAAGTCAACAGAAGAGAAAAATCTTGTTGAAAAAACACAAGCTGTAACCATGACATACGGTCACTGCTGTTTGACTCAGATCATCACCTGCAGCTTTTATTCACACCAAATTAATGTTTTTAACTAAGATACAATGAAGCAAATCAAAATGAAAGTACATTTTTCTGATGCTGTCCTTGTCTGTCAAATCCAGGCCTGAATGTGTCTGATATTGGCCCAAAAAGAGTCCAGAGCTGATTTAATGTGATTTTTAGTTGTTTGACATTCTGAAAAATGGTCCTTTTTTTTTTAAATATGACAATGACTTTGGCCACCAGCTGCACTGATGGATAGGCACTGACAGAAACCCTGCCCAGGGTGCTAGCTTCCCTATGCATCACAGTCTGGACTTTAAGCAGTTTCCAGGCTAAAGGAATGTCACAAAACATCCCGAAAGGTTGTTCACTGCAGGTGGTGAGGGAATAAACAAACAAACAAACAAACAAAAAAAACAGCTGTTTGATGCATCAAACTGCTACTCATGCAGAAGATTTTTGCCATCTCGTGTTTCGTGTTGCAAAGTCTGCTACGATGTGTGTTTCCAGCGCAACGTCTGCTAATCAGTGACCCCAGGCAGACACGCAATCTGTCAGTCAGTATTTTGTCTTCAAAGAGGTTTTTTTTTGTTTTTTTTTCTCTTCGTTAACTAGATTCTATGTCAAATCTTTCCCTTCTTATTTTGTGTTTTTCTTTTTCTCCAGCCTACTCTCCCTGCAACATTTGCTGCACCTTTATTTGGAAACTTTAGCATGCTAGATCCAGACAGTCGCACAGCAAATAGTTCTCTATCCAGTCACAGCTTGTGGTGGACAATCAGATAAACAGGAAATAATAATCATAATCTATTTGTCATCCGAGGAGTGAAAGTGAGGAGGAAAGTAGGGGAGTACATTGACATCGAAATCAATAAAAAGAAAAATTTAAGAATATTATGTCATAGTGACACTTAGCCAAGACTTCAAAACTTTCATTTTAACCCATAAATATCCCATTTGTGTGAAATGGTGTAATAATGTGTTTTATTGGTGTATGGCCAAAAAGGTGTTTTCTGAGGACCTTTGACCTCAGAGCCAAATTTGTATAAATTCACTCAAAACGCTCAAACGCTGTGTTCACAGGACAGGTACATGAGTGCCTTTAATGTATATTATTATAGAATTCAAAAGTATACAGTTATGTTTACAACAATATGTTGAGGGGGAAAAGAGTTAGTGCAGATCCCCCTGTAATATTCGCCCATGATTCACAGTCAGAGAGCTTTTAAAGAGTTTAGAAACTGTTGAAATATGAAGCAGGTTCTTCCTGGAAAGTGCTCAACTTCCTCAAAGAATAAAGTGAAGAAAACAAAGATAGAAACAAGCATCGCTCCAGGCCGTGTGTACACTCATGCACAAACATAGCAGGCATGCAAAGTGAATATTTTATCTAAGAATGACTTGTCAATATTTAAGTCCCTGGGGAGAATCATGTTTCAAGTTTTGGGAAAAGTAAACTTCTAAAGAGATTCTGAAGACCTTGTTACAGCAGCTGCATGTCTGCAGCCCATCTCAAATGCATTAAGCTGAAACATTTCCCCAAAACATGATCTACATATAAATGCAAATGGAAATACCTGGTTTGTGCTTTGCATATGCATGGCATGGTTGCACACTGTCATTACAGATTCTGATCAACAAGTCATCATATCTAAATATATTACTCAGATTGCAACACATCCCAGCAAACTCAGCTGCTTGGATAAAAGACAGTATGAAAGTTAAATGAAACCAACAGTGACTACTGGTAGAAGGAGGATGGAAACCCATTTCTGAGGCCATCAGTTATCTTAAAGTCCCCTCTAAGACAGTGGATTTTACAGCAATTTAGAATATCTGCTTTGCACTGAATCGGATCATTTAAACTTTTTAACTCCATGCTGCTGTAGTTTTACTTTTCAGTGGCTAACTGTAAAATACCGGAGTCAAATTCCTTGTATGTGTTCACATACTTGGCAAATAAACATGATTCTGATTCTGATTCTGATTCTGATTCTGATCATCATGCTGGTTAGTTTTTCCACCACTTTGGTTGATACAAATTTTCAGTCTGGACCCTTTGTCAAACTATTGAGGGAAACCTTGTTTCGTGCATTCATGCAAAACATGACATGACATAACACAACTAAATATAATGCAAAATTAATCATGAACTATAGACTCTACTGCTTCAGGGTTATTGGCCCCCACCTGATGCATAATGCAGTGAACATCAGGGCCTCCGTCCTCACGGATGGTTTTGCAACACAGAAGAGACCCCTGCGCTCTACTTTTCACGGTCTCCTCAGGACAGAGACTAATCCTCAGATGAACTGGGGGCTTAGCTGACCCAAACCTGACCTGCGTCTTTGTCCTCACACTGAAAATAATCTAACCGCTCTCTGCTGCTTCTTCCAATTCTTACAGCGGGAGCGGAGATAAGCAACCAAGCAAGGCCGCGACGCACTGAGACGCCGCCACAAACGCTGAGTACACGCACGCCCGTAGCTGACACGCTCGCTATCAAACCTCTTTCTCCTGTTAAAGTCATTCTTTCTTATTTTACAGTCCGTTGGCAGCAAAGTAAGCCAAACATGTACGAGTCGACGAGTCTAGTTACCCGACAGTGTTTGTTATTGTTCCTGGCACAGCCTCTCTCCCTGCTCCTGTTTGATTTTATAAAGTCATTTTTTTGTTTTGTTGCCTAAGGAAACACCTGTGAAATCAGTTTAACCGCTCTGGCAACATGACAATATGTGCCAGAATATAGCTGACTGCTCTGTGCCTTTGTATATATTCGCAGCAGTAAAATAGAGCCAACAGGAAGAGGCGGCCGGCTCCCATCACACCCCGAAGCACATGCTGTGTAGGCCTGAATTCAGGAGAGGCACCTGTGCTTTTCTGCTCCGCTTCACTCAGTTAAAACACCGCAGCACCAGTCATGAAAAAATGAAAAGTAACTAAGTGCATTTACTGTACTCTGGTGCGAGTATCTACATTTTATGTTATAGTATCTATTTCAGTGTGATACAGAGAAAATCCTCATTTCATCTCCTCTGCTTTGTTTGTCTCACAGCTAGAGTTACCAGATACTTTTTTTTTTTTTGTAATACTGCTTCTGTACTACTAGATTCTGGTATTTGTCAACCCAGGTTGGTGCAGCTTGCTTTGAGTCCTCTATAAAGTCGTGACAGCAAATACGAGAGGATGGTTCATGAGTTGTTAGATACATGCCGAGCACTTTTCATCAACTGCCATGACAAAGACTCGAGCTGTGGCTAATTGGCTTTACAAATCAGAGTATTAGGGAGTTATGTCTGGCAGACTGCGGCAGCAAATACAAACTTGCATCAGGTTAGAACAAATGATCATCAAAACAAGTTATACAAGGACTTTCAGGCTGATTACTTTCATTTGAACTCAAAGTGTGAGTGAGATGATTTAAGTTAAAGGGGATATATTTCATATTTCCAACCGAGATCTTATAAATTACCAAAAATAAAAAATGAAGTGATCTGATTGCCTTTGTAGCCTGATGTAACCATATTTCTTTGCCTCATTGCCCACACACACACACACACACACACACACACACACACACTTTGCAAATGTACTACATCTTCCCTGAAAATCAGCTTTGAAGACAAAGTTTGTTGCAGTAAATTTACTTATAATGTTGAAATTGTCATGACACCACTTTTTGTTTAGTGCAAAGGTCTCATACTTCTTCCAGCGCAGGCATTGCACTGTGGGGTCACACTCGAGCAAACATGCAGCGTAGGAACAAACGCACACGTCAAAGCACATGCATGCACATATTACAGACTGAAACACACACGCACTCACCTCAGTGTGTAAGAGTGTGCTGATTCTGAGTTTCTGACAGGGTCCGGGGGATTTCTCTAATCACCTGAGATGAGGAGGTAGAAAGATACGGTCAGCATGTGAAGGATGGGCCGCCTCTAAGCTGATCATCTCCTCTCCCGGCCCATATTATTATTTCCCATGTTTCTCCAATTAGGAGGGCGCCGGTGTGGGATCGGTGCGCAGATCTCACCGCAGTCATCACTTTCATTACACAGTGAGAAGACAGAACCGGGAAGAACCGAGGGACCGGATCAGCAGAATTCCTCAGAAATCCTTCACAAAAAAACGAAGCTTGGCGGAGCTCTGGAGGTCGTTTCAACTCTCTGAGCCCCCGTTTAACTTAAAGTTGTGCTGTGTGGACTTTTGTTGTGTTTTCTATGGTAAATCGCTGCGGTTCAGTCTTTTTCGCAAACGTTGCAGGTGGCGACTGCATATTAAAAATGTGAAAAAACGATTCATCACTCGCAGTGACTTCACTATTGTGTTGATGCTGCAATACAGTATTTACTGAAACCATTAGTGAACTGTGTTTTATTAAAGCGCTCATTGTTGGTTCTTATAGTCAGGCAGGTGTTTTTCGGTCGACTTCAGCGGTTTAAACCTAAGGTCACAAGTAATTCTAGAGTTAACATGTTCGGTGTTCATGTTGGACCTCAGCCATGATACAAACAGCTAAACCTTTTTAATAAACAGAGAAAACAAGAATATTATTACACAGAGCGTTTGAAAATAGTAAAAATTGTTCCAACAATTAGGTCAACAAATTTAGTCATTAGAATGTTTCCTTTTTTTTAGCTTGCATTTTAGGGAATTATCAAAATCTAGGAGTCCAAAAAAAGACATTAAAATTCATTGGTATACAAAAATAAAATAGACGTGATACTGCTACCACAGACTATAAATCAGACACAAAGTGATTGTAAAGTGAGAGCTGGTAGATGGAGCACAGCAGCTTGATCGATGTGCAAATACAATAACAACAAAATCTGTATGTTTAAACTGATGCAGGTGCACAGAATCATCAACACAGTACGAACTCACAGATATGATGCAGTGACACATTTCAGTCTCACATTTACAGTAAAAGAACAGCAGAGGGAAGAAAACGAGAAGAGAGAGAGACCCTCACCCTCCAACCATCTAAACTTTGTATTATCTACAGAAAATAATGTCGTGTAATGGCACCATTCACGTATTAGTGGCTTAGTGGAAGTTTTATTAGATGTTTTGACTTTTTTTAAACAATGAATCTGGGCGTCTATACGTTTTCAGTGGAGTTTCACATTAATAATGCACAATAATACCTCACAGTATCACTGGAGTGTCAATGCTATGTAAAAAAAAAAGCCATCATTCTTCTTTTTTGTTTTGTTCAGGAAATGTATGTGCCCTTGCACATACATTTAAATTCAGCTAAACATAATAAATGCAATGCTATAGCACTGTGTCACTGCGGAGGGCTGCCAAAACATTTTCCATCAGCAAATCCACTGTCAGTACACAGATCTGTTACTGACACTGGCGACACACCTGGGCTGAGTCTTTAATGATTCCCTTTTAGGTCGGGGGAATAAAAATACTGTTAGAGGAATTAGTGGCTCAGCGGAGTGGAGCCATGCAGCATATGGAGGTTTAAAGAAATGTGGACGAATCAGCAACTTTTACTCAACGGCGACTCACAAAAACACTTCCAATCCCAGACTTATTGAGCGTGAAAAGCGAAGAATGTTTGCAACAGTCCCCGTGTGCATTTGCATGTGTGACCGTATATAATGTAAGCCGCTGGGTGTCGTGAAGCGTGCAGGCTCAATTTAAAAGTCCCACCACTCCCACCACCGCCGTCACCTCTCAGGCTACGGTATAATGTAGGCTATATATTAAACTGAGTAAGAAAATTCCAGTACTTGTTGTTGAAAAACGTTAAACAGAGTCAAGGAACAAGGTCAACAGCTTGATGTTGGTGGAAATACACCTGATTTAATTTTGGTCCAACAGAAATGATTTAATCAGCCTGTCAGCAGACTAATGCATTTCTCATTTTGCATTTACCTATGAAACATGACCTACTCTTCATGAAGTATGACAATTCAGTCTCCCACAGTTTCCACTGTATTGTTTCAAACAATTTTTAATTTGCAGTTTTCAAGGCAAAAGAAATACAAAAGGTTTATATGTAGACAGCATGTTTGTGTTGAAGAAATCTGAAAATAACTGCAGAGGGACTCACTGACACACAAAACCTCACCTCGTATCCTGTGTTATTCTTGTCAAATGGGAACTTCCTCACAATTACTCGAGCAGACGCAGCAGTTGCTCCGGCGACAATTATTAGACCACATTTGGCGCAAAAGTCAAAGATGCCACCGCATGAGCACATCCCTGCTCTTCATAATTGCGATGCAGTGAGCGGGAGAGCTGACCCCTTCCTCCTTGATTTAATTACATTTTTCGTCTTTTTAGAAAACAGCATACACCCCCCAACGACATGCGGCTCTGCGACTGAGCTGTGAATGCACGACACTCTCGCCGGTGTCACTTTTGTTAATCATATCTTTTCTATTCTGCGTGGAGAGCACAAGAATCCAGCACCCATTACACACACCGCCGCCCAATTAGAGCAGGAATGTGAATTAATGAGCAGGTCAGGGCGGGTTAATGAAGGGTGGCGCTGATCTGCTGAGGGCTGAAATTAAAAACTGTATCCTCTGTCCGAATAAAGTTTCACGGCGGCAGCTGCTCCGTCTGACTCGTTACGGTCATCTTTGCGCCGTCTCGTGTTTTGCGCCATCACTCTTCGAGTGATCATTTGGCGCCGGGTGGCTGCTGTGAGGGCGGGCGATGGTGTGTCATATTTTATAGGCCGCTGTCAGCCTGCGGGCCGTCGCCTTCTGAATGCGGCTTTATTTTCAATGATTCTGGGAAAGAAAATAAAATAAACCGGTTACAGCAGGAAGAGGAGACGAGACAGAAATGAAGGTAATGTTCACAGTAATGAATGTTTATTTGGGATTTTTATGGGTGTTATAAGTAAACTAATGCTTGTATATCAGTTTAGGGGTAAACTATCATCCCCTTGAGATAATTTAATATGCTCAAAATGCACAGACAGTGACAGATTAGCTAAACAGTGCTTGGCAGACGGGCTAGAATGTCTTGTTCAAACTGTTTTCAGTCACCAAAGTAGTGCTGCACCTGAAAAATGTACAGAAATCCAACCGCATATTAGTGATGAGAGACGCCTACTTAATAACCTCCATGACATCCTGTACTTTTTCTTTGAAAACACCCACTCTCCTCCTTTGTGAGCAAGTTTCTATGCTTTTTTACATTAAAATAGTAGCTAAAATTACATCTCATCCTGTGTACTGGGAAGTTTGGCAAACATTAATACTTGTGTGAGGTCTGCAGAAAAGCAGTTTGCAACTTCTCTTTTGATCTTTCGATAATCTTGATCAAGATGTCTTATGTCTTATGGTCATTCGTAGTGATAGTCCTCGGTGTGCGTGTTTACATGTTTGTAGCTGTTGATGAGAACGTGCTGTTTTCTGAATGTCAAATATTAGCCAGGAAACCCAGGCAGATAACTGGAAAACCAGTCTCCAAATCCACAAATCCTCAAGACTTGCTTGACAGACAAACAACTGCATAAGAGCAACAAACTTGCAGACCTAACGAGTTAAAAGGGAAAATATTTCCAGCGGAAGACTTTGGATCCGCAGGGGAGGATGAGATTCTAACTGACAGGCGATTGTTTAACCCAAAACAAAACAACTCTTCAGAGAAAATGGAGGCCTCAATTTCGCGGGCAGCCTCCAGGAGCAGCGGCTGACGGCACGCAGGGGCTCAGGCGGACTCAGAAACTCTGAATGCTGCAAACATCCTGCGAGAGCCCGGCTGAGAAATGAGCTACTGCAAACCAATCAAGCTGCACCGAACCAACACGCGCGGAGCTTTTCTAGAGAAGAGGGGAGGCGATCATGTATGTATCATCATCTGGTATCAGAGATGGGAAAAGGCAACAAGCTCGGTCGTCTTTTTTTATTTATATGTTTAGATGCTTCAGTTTCTATTCTCTCCGGCAGAGAACAATTGAAACTCTGAAACGAGGATCACAACACCAAAGGGGACCGCTGCTGGAGACGGTTCACAAATCTCACCCTCAACACCAAAAGATGATCTTCATTTTTCATTTTCATGTTGACTGACTATTCATTAGTGAGAGAGGCATAAAGGGTGCATTAAACTAATGAATACTTGGGGGTGAAATAAGATACGCTTGATTACCCTCCATACTGTTCCAGATGTTTGTGGCAGCTAAAAGATGGACCTCGAATTAGGAAGGAAAGAGCGCCTGGAAATGGATGAGGGTGAATGGAAAGATAGGAGAAGAAGGAAAGGAAAAGCAGGAAAGGAGAAGCAAGGGGAGAGAGGATAAAAAGAATGAGAAAGAAGAGGGGGAGGTAAATGAATGGAACACAAAAGAAAAGGAAAGGAAAATGTAGAAGAGCAGAGAGGAAATGAAAACCTATTGTCTGCAGTTGTCTCAACTGATGCATGCAAAAAAGTGGCCATGTCATTTTCTCTCATACTTCCTTTGTTTTTATGTCTGCCCTCATTTCCTTTCAAGGGCTGTATCATATCATCATGGTACATTTTCACACATGTCTTTCGTATTGCAGTGCTCTACTTGCACCTTGTTTTGGTCCTTTTATCCACCATTTTCCCTTTGCACCTCATAGTTTTCCAACCATTTTCTCCATCAAAACCTTTGTTACTTTCTCTCCACTCTCCCAATTTCTAGGTCACATGCTACCTTTTCATCTCTGTCTCAGATTCTCTCTCTCTCTCTCCATCCATCTCTCTCCAGCTAAGAAAGATTAAAGTGGAAGCAGAAGTCACGTTAATGGCCACCAGCTCATCCTGTGCAGGCACTTCCCCGTCTGCACCGCCTACCTGCTTAATTAGTCGAGAGGCAAACCTCTGGCAATGAACCTGGCACTGACACACACACACACACACACACACACTCACAGACACGCAGTTCCCTCTACATACAGTATGCCCTTATGAGCACCTACATGGCATTAAGAAGCTCACATACACACACACTCTTGCCTGTACATACAGTATGTCTTTATGAGGACCTTCTATTCAGTGTGTGCCCGATATAAGAATCATTTATCATATTTCCATGTAAATACTTTGAGTTTTACCACTGTTTACCAAATTGTATTGACAGCAAATATACTGCAGATTTTTTACCAGCTGTTATAAAACACTCAGTGTTGAGTTACTGCTGTATTTCCTGGGAATATCTCTGAAAGCCTATGTCCTCATTACCAGCACCATGAGGGTGTAACATTCATCGTGCACCAGAAACAATCCATTGGAATTAAATATTAGTTTGAAGACACAAGATGTATTATCATGAGAAAGGAAAATGTGTTTGCTGTGTCCTGAGGGTGGCGGCTGAGGGAAAGCCAAGGTGATACATCAGTCAAAAGGACTCAACCTATCTGCATCTGTCAATCATCAGCCTAAGGTGGACTTAAGGTGAATGCTAATATTGGCATATCAGTACACTACTTTTACTTTTAGCATGTAACATTTACATGTCACTTATTAGCATGTAACTGGAATAAAAACATGTCCACAACAACCAGGATGTTTGTAGATTCAGTTCAAGACATATCTTTGCCTTAACCAAAGAGTTGGACACATGAAAACTTTGACTTGTTAACAGAACTAAATGAAGCATCAAGGGGTAACTTCAGATATAAGCAGTCATCCTCTGGAGATCATGAATGTCTGAATGCTATGACAATCTATTCTATCGTTGAGATGTTGTGGTCTAGATCAAAATGCATTTTATGCTTCCAGATTTGTAAACTGAAGAACCTCGTGGTAAATGGGACCCACAATAGACACAATTGCAAAACAAAGAAGAGTGAAACCTGCAACAATTTGAATGAATGTCTGGAGTGAGAATAAGATGCAGATGATTATAAAAAAAATGTTGATATAGTGTTATAACGTTACATCAGCCTTGTATGGGAGAGTCCAGGCACTATGGTCGATGCATCACTTCAACCTAAACTTGAGCCTGTCATTTACTCTTAAAGAGCTGCAGAAATGACCTCACTTTGCAAAACTGTCCTCACTGTGAAGGTCTAACACATAGGTCCTCACTAAAACAGAGATATAAGAACACACACACACACACACACACACACACACACACTCGGTCCATGCCTCCACATCCAGCAGGCATTCACTAGTATTGTCTAATTAGTCCACAGAGCTTGTAGGAACAGTGGGTGAGTTATTAACAGCCGGCTCACTCCCACACTTACAGCCTATTAATGAGTAGATGATTTGATGGATATGCCAGTATTATATTCATTATTTTAGATTTCTGTCATCCTTTATAGACCTAGTTTTTGCTAAATTTAGCTTTCAAGTAGGTTTACATACATGATGTTGTGTGTCATAAAGATTGAAAGCTAATTATCCCTAAAATAATAAAATAAAAACCCTTCTCCCTCCTCTGAGGAGTATAAAGACTCAACAACCTCCATTTTTTCATTTTGAACTTGCTTAAATATTTTACTTTGACCCTAATATTACCTTGTAAAAACAGAGACATGGTTTTAAGTAAGAGATGGGGATGTTTTATTTACAGAAACACAAGTATGTGTAAGTAAAGGGGGGATGTTAGAGGACCTCACTTGTTTTATATCCTTCATGCAATCAGCATCAATAAGTCAAATTCTGCTAAATTTTCCTTTCAACAGAGAAATGACATTTTCTGTTCAGACATTTAGACTATTTTTAAACAGAGAGTTGAATTAAATTTACATGTTGCATTTCTGGTACAGACTTTCACTTAATAATGTATAATCAAAGGGGAACATTAAATTCTGTGCTGCACAAAGATCAGATTAATTGCCACCTTTGTTGGATCTGAAGTCAAGCCTGAAAATTACAACCGAATCTCTGACCAAAACATTTGGCTGTTAGTTGTATTGAGGATAATGTAGGTGTCAGGTGTTGAAAAGGACAACAAATGTGTGGAATTAAATGGATGATATCTCTGTATGGAGGCTAAATTTGCACATTGGATGTTTCATTATCTGTCTAACACTCCACTGGATCTTACTTTCTTCCATTTCTTTGTTATCTTTACTTGTAGAAACATAATGTAAATATACACATATGACACAGAGCATCATTTAGAAAAAAGATCATATGCCCCGATGACGTTCAGTGGAACATATAGTACATGTGTGTGATCGTGTAAATCTTGAGCCATCAGTGAGGCTCCTGTGTGTGAAGACAGGCATAATAAACCTTCCTGGGTCCTTCAGCTCTCACAGCTCTGATGACTTATTACCAGCTGTATCAAAGCTGAACACTGTGCTACAGCTCCGCAGAGAGGAGGCTTGACTGGGTTTATGACCGCACTGCGTGTGTGCGCGTATGTCAGTTCTTAGAGTGGGTGCGCTCGTGGGCATTTCTCTGCATGTGCCTGCACTTGTCTGGAGAGGGGGAAAAAAGACAATCACCTAGAAACAATTTTACCTGTCTCTCTCACACTCTACTTCTCCCTTTCCTGGCTCATGACCGCCTTTCTCCACCTCATCATGCTGACTCCTTACACACACACACACACACACACACACACACACACATACACATCTTGTAGCATGGACAGTGTGCAGTTTGTGCGGTGGACACTCGAGAGAAAAGCCACGACTCCAGTTTTCACTTGACCTTTTGCTGGAAATGGAAATACCCGTTGAAAAAAGAGAACATGTCAACATTTTAATGATTGTGTTTGTCGGGTTGCGTGTGTTTTTGTGTGTATGTGCATGGGTGGGGAATCTAGAGTCCATCTGACTTATTTGCCCTGTGAAAGGTCCCGTGTCTCTTCTCAGTTCAGCATTAAGTTTTCCAACTATTCCTTCAATTCCCTAAATGTTTGGTTTCACAAGATTAGTTTTCTACATGCAAATGAAACTGAAATGCCAGACTTCCTTCAGCAATGTACATTCTTTAAAAGGTGTTAGAAGGGATGAATAATGCACTGACATGAGGGTGGCACTAGAGGAAGAGAGTGTGAACGGACAGTGTTCATCCTCATGACATGAATGTGCTCAGATAATTTCATGCGTTTTTTTTGCCTTACTCGGGCATAATTGTAAATTTCACATTGTCATGGCAATCTCAGTTAAGATGCAGTTCCCGGGACCAATGCGGAGGACAAGCGGACCAACCAACCTCATCACCCGCCCGCCTCACTGTGCATCAGCAGTACACCTCAACCCAAATCAAAAGGTCAGACTGCAACAGTGAGACGTCTTCTGACTGCTAATTGTTGTGCTGTAGATCTGCCTCATGGCTAGAAAAGATCCTTTATCAACAAAAACAACTGGACATCTTTTGACAAAGCTCCCTCGAGCTACGATGAGCCCGCACTTCTTTCTTGATCTTTGTGGCATGTTGAATTTTAAAATCCAGTTTCCTGACTCAATTTACACAGAAGCAAATGACAACATTAGACATGCTTAGCTGTGACTCAACATGCATATTTTTCATTGAGGTAAAGATACTTGCAAAACGTGGCTACATCGTGAGTACACTAATAGAAACCATATTGTGTTGAGATGGTGCTGAAGCAGAAAGCACACACAGTCTGTTGCAATATGCCGTTTGGCTGCTCGAGACGAGGAGGTTAAACTTTGCAGAGTGGGTAATTCATCATTGCTGCCTGTCAGTTTAACGTCGATCAGTGTTGGCATTGATCCTGTGTGTTTGTGTGTTTGGTATACAGTATAAGGTGAGTGTTTCTGTGTGTGCGTGTGTGTTATCAACAGTGGCATATTAACTAGAAAAGCAAAAAAAAAGAAAGGAAATTAGTCATGTGTGCTAACAGCAAAGGTTAAACACAAAAGATTAACCTCAGAGCTCTTCAAGCTCCTCGCACACAAACACAGCAGACTCACAGGCTCATGAGTCAGCGTCGGCTGGCAGTTTGATAGCTTCTAATCTGCTCTGAATAGACAGTGACAGACAAGAGATAGACAGACCGGGAGAGGGGAAGGAATGTTAAAAACTCAGATATGACGGAGGACATGACGAAATGATGAGATGAGGGCCGGAAAGATAATAAGGGAGGGAGGCCTGAAAATGAAATGAGCAGAGGAGCTGAGGGTGGGAAGAGACATGGGCTGGGCTAAAAAGAAGTGAAAAAAAGAAGCTTCTCTATTTCTTCCGCAGGAGATTAACACTTCTGTCTCACCTCGTCCCAGTCCTTGCAGAGCATTGTGGGAAAGTTACAGTGTGCGGCGTGTGGATCGATGAAACTACCCTCTTCTTCCGTCAGTGACCTTTAAGATGTACTGTTCCCTTCTGATCTGGCGTGACATTTTCATGTCAGACAGCATCTGTTCACTACGAAACAGCTTCTAGGTTTAACAGATGAACAGCAAGTCAACAGGTACTCGAGCGAGGTATCAAGTCGTCTGCATGTACGGAGACCCGATCCTGAATTGTTTATGGTATATATGGGGAATTTGAAGAAGTAAAAAATGTTGAGCCTTTTAAAATATTTTGTTGATTCATGCATTATGAATGAGTCTGTTTTCAATTATATAAAACATAAAATATCTTTTAGTGAACAGAAATATTATCTCTGGTTGCTGCCAGTACTGCTACAGTTTCTGCTAATAACAGTCCCATATGGTAACTGGTACTACTAACTACTACTACTACCACTGTGTAGATGCTTGCGACTATTTTTGTTGGAGGTAAGTGCTGTCAGAGCCATAAACGCTGCAGTCGGTAAGCTTGATTGGACTCATGTTGAAAATGAAGCTCCTCCCTGCACAGTCATTCGGTCTAATTTACTCTTTTTACCTTGATTTTCATCACTGGTCTTCTATCATTTACCCACTCGTCAAGTGTAATCTGTTACCAACAAATGAGAGATGGCCATTACTTTCTTCTCATTGCTTGGTTGTTTGATGGTTGTTTTTTTTTTTTTTTTGATCCGTCTCACTGAAGAAATAGCGCTTGACATAGTTAAAGCATGTGTGCGGGAGGGGAGCAGCCCGGTGTGCGTGCAGGAGCAGTGATGTAGTGATTAACACTCAGATACTCATCAAACACTTCTCTCTCTGAGTGGCTGTTTCGATTTGGCCGCTGAGGATCCTTGCGCATGACCTATACAGGTTACATGCTACAACTTCAATCAGTATTGCTCCTGCCACATTTAAATGCCACTGCCACCACCTGCTGCTGCTGTCATTAAATACTGTCGATGCTTTGAACCGGTGTCACTCATCTTTTTCTACAATACTGCAAACTGCTTTTACTGCCATTAACTACTGTTGTTGCTGGTAATAACTGTAACTTCAAACACCTTTTGCTATTGTTAGTCTAAGTGATGTTCTTCTGGCTTTCCTCCAGCTACCACAATAAATACTTGCATAGTTGAGAAATATGTTCACAGATTTACAAAAACCTATAAAGGATGTATAAAATATGTCAAATGTGATATGGATTATTAGCTAATTAAATATGGTTATGTTGTATAACAATATAAAACCACATACCCTGCTTTTGCTGCAGCATCATCACTAACCGCTATTGCCAGTAGCTGCTGCTTTAGGAAGTTGGAAAGCACACTCCTGCTGTCATTTATACTTAATTTTACTGCACAGCAAAGTTCAAGTTCAGTTTTTGTGAGGGTAGTTTGCTCTGGTTCCCTCCACCGTGGCGCTCCCTGACCACAGATCTCAGGTAGTTCAGGGCTCAGAGGCTTAAAAAGAACGTCTGCCGGTCTCCAAAGACCTTGAGAAGATGCTCTGGCCCCGCAGTGTTTTACAGGGTCCTGCCTTTTAGTCTGTTTAATTTCATTCCTGATGGCTGCAGATTCAGAGAGCCTGATTTTCTCTGAGCTCAAATATTGAACTGTTTTACCTTCAAGAGCACACGTCTTCTGATCTGTGATAGATGGATTCATGCCCCGTCAAATAAATTACTTACGGCTTTGCGTGGGGGCCATTTGACTGAATTTGCCATCATAATTGCTAAATGACAGAAATTCTTCTGACTAAAATGAACATATTGAAAAAATTTTAAGAAATGCAGAAGGCAAACAATTACAGCTTTGTGGCATCAGCTTCAATTGTTTTAGGAATTATTTCTGTCTCAGACTAAAAAAAATGATGGTTTGAGCAAATGTCTTGTGTCCCTTCTGATTTACCACATTAAATATTTGATTATTACAAACAGTGTCAGGGAAAGGCGATGACATTCACACAGTAAAGTTTATGAGCTGGATTTGAAACCTCAGCCAAAAGGCAGCTCTGTATATTTTCATGTCGAGGTGTAAGGTTTTATTTCTTTCTCTGTGAAACAAAAGTGAGAACTTACATTCATTATTAATTGACCACATGAATCAAGAGGAATATGAGCTTCCAACTAAAGCTTATGAGAGAAAGATTTCAATGTTGGGGACAAAAGATGTACCACAGAAGCACTGTAGGCCCAATGTTTTACCGACTGAGTGTATTCAGAGACGGTGAAATATGCTGTGCAGCTGGTACTCTCGGGCTTGCCAGGCTCGCTTTGCCTTCTGGTATCACTGAAGCCAAAATGAGGCCTGCCTGCTCTGCATTTGGGGGTTTGCTTTCCTTTGAATGCAAGTTATTACGGTTGCCAACATTTATCTGCTCAGAAAAAAAAGAGGCAAAAAAAAAATATTTGAAATGAATGCCTGTGGAGCTCTGGCTGCAGCGAGTGTAAGGGTATTAGGGTGTTATCTGGGTTTAAAATACATCCAGGAGGGGAACCCAGGGCAGCTGCAGTGGAGGGGGGGGTGGAAAGTCGGCGGCCAGATAAATGTTTAAAACGCTGACAGAATGTTATTTGTTGACATTTACCCACAGAGGGCCCCAGATGTTTCAAGCATGGCGGGGTAGCATTCACCATATTTCTGACTAGTGCCGAGGAGGGGTGGGGGGGCAGATGTGGGGCGGGGAGGGGAGCGATTAAATACCGTCTTCGGCAAAGGGCACGGGCCGCTGTTCCAGAGGTCTGCTAGTACAGCACATGCAACCCAAATCAGCCAACTCTTCCTGCCAATAATGAAGAAGCTAACGCAGAGGACAGCATGTACAGATGGTTTGAAAAATGATGATTTGTTGAGTTGTTATTTCTTTAGATCAACTTAGAACAGCTTCTAAATCTTCTTGTTCGGGTTTGTTGCCATTTTAAAGGCGTCTTCCTGGCTGTGGCTCATGACAGAGACCTTATCACCCCCCTTGTTCACCCTTGGGTCCAACACACGGGTAAATAAAGCATGTAGCTCTTCTTTTTGTATGGATGAGTGGGTTTGTATTTTGACAGTGAGATGTATTAGTAAAATTTGTGTTGCCGAGTTGCGTGATGGACAGATGAAGAACAAAAGAAGAAAGCGTAAGAGGAGCGAGGCGGTAGTATCAAAAATAAATCACGAGTAGCTTAGGAAAAGAAAAACAGAATAATACAGTCTAAGAGTTGGAGGTATCAGTTATGACAGAGACAGATACGCTAAAGACGGAGAAAGTGAAAAAGAGTGGGAAAGAACATGACCAAGGAAGCATGAAAGGGTAAAAAAAAGAAAAAAAGCAGCAAGTTGAAACAGAAAAAGAGCGTGAGGGGAGTGTAAGCATAGGAGAGAGTGAGAAAGACTAGAAGAGACAGTGGAAGAATGAGTGATGGAAGGTAAGAAGAAAGAAGGAAAGAGCACAAGTGACAGGCAGAGAAAGCACAACAGAGATCCTAACCCTGCCCCAGGGGTTTCTGGGTAAAAAGCATCAATAATCTCTTTCTTTCTTTTCTTTCCAGTCCTCCCTTTTTTTTCTTCCTCTTCTCCATCCTTCATCCTCGGGATGTTTTTCAGACTCCGAGTTCAGAGGATTTTATCATTCTTCTCCCCGAGGGACTTATTCCAGTTTAAAATCATTGATACTGATTACCCCGGGCCCTGTCATATTGATTTTTGAGATTTATTGTTGGCCGTCTCCCTAGCAGAGGTCCCTGGCCCCTGTGTCCCCGAGCTGGCAGTCATTTGTTAAACACTCTCCCTTCCTGACAAGGGACACGCTGAACTACGTGCAAACACGCGCACACACACACACTCACACACAAGCTTGTACATAAACAAGCTCGACATCTAAGGCGAAGAAGGAACAACTGTCACTGTCGAATTCACACTGCGAGCGGATCAGAAAATAAGTCGACCCGTTCTATAAATCTGCAAACAAAACCAGGCAAATCATGCGTTTCATGGACCTTGTTTTTCTCAGGAGGTGTTTTGATGTGTTGACACAACAAGTTAACTGCATTTGCCCAGTATGACGCCCTCCTCCTTTGCTCTTAACACTCCAATTTACAACAAGGCAGGAGTGTCTTCCAGCTAAAATACCAGCCGATGTGTCTGATGGCCAAAACAAAAATCTCATCCGAGTAATCTTATTACAAGTAAACGGTCATAGTAAGCATTAAATTTTAAATACCTTCTTATGTCCACACGGTTCTTCTACTAATGTTAAATGTCTTGTTTCCTCAAAGCAGCACATACAACTTGACCACTCTTACTCTCAGTGAGATAATGGCAACGCATGCACTGTTACACTGATTCAAAGGTACAAGTGCAAACACAAAAAACGCCCACAGTCATAAATAAAGCTGACACACATGCACAAACACAAACTGAAGCGACAGAAGCCACTTTCCCCCTCTGCTGTTATTATCCACTCTCCTCAGCATTTGACCTTCACAAGAAGATCAGTGAAAACCGGCAGGGCTCCCCTCCCTCATTACCTCTTTCTTACTGCTGACAATGAGCGAGGGAAAGGAGGCAGAAAACACGGACCGTGTTCAGAGGAAAAGTAAAGGTTGACTGCCAGCAGCTGCGTTATTAGATGTATTAGGAGAGCGACACAAAGTAAAGAAGGAGAACAGAAGAGCAGGAGGGTTCAACAAGGTTTGTGGGAGCTTGTTTGTCCAGACATTAGAATAACTCACTCAGTCACACTGGAGGCACAAGTCCTTGAACTTGGACACAGTTAAAGGACCCGACCGATGTAGCTGGTACCAGAAGGCTCCATGCAAACCGCAGGTCACCCCTAAACTGATGTCACATCGAGGCGCGTTCTTATTTTTCATGGCCGACAAGACATACATATCCGACTTAGTCCCTGTTACACGAGTCCGCAGTGTTCTGTTGTGTGACACCAAGCTGGAGAGCTGAACGGGCCGTGACAGATGCAGCAGGTTTGTTCGTGGCCGTCATCACGATGCTAATGCGGTGTACGAGGTCACGCAGGATGGGACTCTCCTGGGAGCAACGTGACCTAAGCCGCCCCGCATCACACTGCAGCCTGCATGGCTAATGAAAAACAAGAATAACAAGCTGGGCTGCAGAGCGTCTGTCTGCTGCGAGGGTTCGCACTGTGTTAGAGGGTAACTACGAACACATAGCAGTCATGCAACATGCAGCATCACAGAGAAACTATTTGTGTTTGTCATTTCAATTAGCCAAATATTTTACATAGTTTTAAGGGGGAATTTTAGTTCATTTCAGCATACATTTTTTGTTATATATATAGATTATATAAAACTTATCTAGAAGAGGCTAACAGACTGCTCTTTGCACCCGTACAGTGAGTTTCCAGCCTGATAAATATCTCACTGCAGATTCCTGATTCAACGTCAACAAGGATTTTCGTGGCCCTGAACTCAGCAACATTACCGCACAGTGATGATGTAACCAGACAAAAAAATGATGATACATGGTGTTCAGTGAGACAGGTTATGGATCTCGGGTAGGTTTCAAATATCTGCAAAGCACCGTGGTGAATTAAATGGACGCCAAAGGCTCCCTGCAGGAAAAAAAAAAAAGCTTAAATCAATGAGCCTTCATTTTTCCAGCTGTTTATGTAGATTCCTTGGTCGCCTATTAATATTGAATCATATCTGCTCAAATAGATATTGGCTATTCCCATTTCTGCATAAATGTTTTAACTACATTAACATTTAAAACATGCTAGGAAAATTACTGTATCAAAATTTTATTTTATGATATTTTACACTTTTTTTCCATGGTAATTCTTTCATTTTATGATTTATTGTTTAGGTTTGGTTCACTGTAAAACCTGCCAAACTTTTAAATCCTTTAAAATGGACAGAATTAAGCTACTCTTCACAAAGAACAACTTCAGACACTTTCAATCTGAAGCATTTACATGATGGGGCATCCTTGAGTGCTTTCTTGTAATCTCCAGGAAATCCATGTGAGTGTTTTTCCATTTTTTTCTCTTAATACTGATTCTAAACCTGATGATGTGAACGTGCCTCAATTTTTCATCCTTTTTCTTTTCTGGTCTGTTAATCAGCAGCTCAGATTCAACAGGATATTTTATTTAAAATGAAATGCTTCGAGAAGACTCAGAGCTCATAAGGGAAGTATTTGCTTTAAAATCTGATTAAGTACAAACAAATATGAAAAACGCATTTCCTTCAGTTTGACTTATGAATCCAATGATTACATGCTCCCAAAAAAACCAAATGTCAAATTGAGGGAGTAAAGAGATGCCTACTTCTTACATTCCTCTGAAATAATGGTTTCCAATGAGATCTGCAATATTCAAGAGAAATATTAAAGTGTTTGTGCGTCATCTTAGGTGTAATTACTTTCTTTTCAGGCTGGGATATGACACGTCTTCGGGATCTTGACTAGAATTTAAAACACATTCTGTGGGTGCTCAGCATGCATTTATAATGATATACCCACAGTAGGCCCACACATGGCTCTGCAGGGTTGAAGATGTTAATTTGCCCAATTATTAGTGTCATTCACACAGGTAGTTATGTGCCTGTATTCACTGTGGCATAGCTCAGCGTGCCTCGTCTTTGGTCGTTGCATAAACCCAACGCGAGTTCTGAAAATGTGAGAAAGATTTGCAAGCATCACATGATCGCGGCTCATTTTCGGGAATTAGTGTTTGATCAAATTGGATTTTGAATCTGTAAACAAAACACTTATGAGCTTATCAGACAAAACAAACAAAGTGATTGGAAGTAAAATGAGAGCTAAAGAGTTTCGTGCGGTGGAGCCGGAAAACGTGGGTGAGACACGAGAAAGAACAATGTAAGTCAGAGTGAAGAATGATTATGTGGAAATTTTATATGCGGATGATGGTATTTTGTTAAAAGGTTTTCATAAACTGTCATCTAGTGTAATGTCAATGTCACCTATATTCAGAAAGAAGCAGTAAGTGGGGGGGGGGGGTGGAGAAACAGCAGTGATGTAGAGACACCAGAATAATAGACAAAGAAACTCCAAATAATGAGACAAAACAGTGAGAAGAGAAGAGACACAGGCTTTGTTCTCTTTTAAATTATTACGCTGTGATAAGAATCAAACGAGGAAAATGACATTCCTTTGAAAACACAGTAATCCCACGGTGACGTTTCACTAAGTAAGTCGCGATCAAAAGTTTTTTTTTTTTCTCATGTCAACTGATTCTCCATTTTATCATTTGCACTGATACAGATGTCAAAACATTTCAAGTGGGTTTTGTCTTGTATTTCCTCGCTAATTACTTAAACTGTCTTTAAAGTGAATACACTTCATTTAAGACATAATGCTTCAACTTGTCAGCAAAAAAACAAACGACTCACTTAATATATCTTGAAGAAGGCAGAGGGCGAGATACACTATTATTTTAAGTCTTATATCAACCTAAAGTATCATCTAAATGAATCACTCAGCATAATCCAGGATTTTGTATAATCGTGTGATATCAACATTCTTGTCTTGACTTGTCTCGAGCAAAGTTTGTCCAGTGATGACAAGTTTTTAAAACTTGTTTAGAATAAAGCTCTTACACAACTCCTATGGTATAAACTACTTGCCACAATTATGCTAAATATACCAATTATGCTAAATATACCAAATATACCACTTGTTTTCACACATGCATGACGACTGCCTTGAATATCCTTTGCAAGTCCTCATAAATTAATGCAACATGTACGTGAAGTGCAAAATGCACATAAACAGAAGGAGCAGTGTAGCAGCAATACGGGCAATACAATATGTGAGACGGTCAATTAGGCAACAGGGACAGAGAGTTTTGACCACAAGATAGTAGATCGAGTCCACAGTTAGCCTCAGTTTTTCTACCTTGACCTCAAATTTTGACTAAACTAAATATTGAGTCAGGTTTATCATTTACATCATGTAAATTCAATAAGGTCTGATTTCTCCAATGTGCTCACTAGGGGAATAATCCAGTAATGATGCTGCCATTTGCAAACGTGGTTAAAAAAGCACAGACCTCAATTCTCTCACACGACCCTGTTCAGCTTGCCAGTGTGTTCAGTTCATATCATATAATATCCCAAAGTTAGTTTGTATTAATATAAATTAAGTATAATTTGCACAGCACTGAAATTAGGCTGACAACAACCATTAGAAGTCGTGTCTGACACTCCTGCTGAGACATATTGTTTTGAAGTGTGCATGCTTAAAATTTAACCTAATTATACTTTAATTATAATTTGTACAAGAGTAATCTGTCCTCTATTTTACCCACAAGTCACCACAAGTTTGAGTCATTAAGTCATTCCTGACTGTGTGAATCTGTTAATTTCACATCTTCTTCTGTGTGTCCACGTTTGAAAGTTTATATGAGCGGTCAAAATGCCAGCTTGTCATGCTGGACTGTGTTTGTCTGACAGGCAGATCTGTCATCGCAGAGTGTGGCCATGCAGCCCGGGACGCCCTGATGGATTGTGGGACAGAAGGCCGCAGCGGTGGTCTAGAGAACTCAACCACCACCACTGAGTTGGTATCGCCCCCTGTCTCTCTGTTCTTAAAAACAAACATTTTTCCTTCTTCATCATTTTTTAATCCTCATTCTTTTGCTTCCTCGTCTCCTCTCTTCTCTCCCCCCTCGGGCCTCGAGATCCTGAAAAGAATCGAAGGCAACAGCGTTTGGCCTCCTGGTCTCATCACCTCTTCCTTTTTATCTCATCACCTCGTCCCTTCCTCTCCTCTTCCTGCCCTGAACGGGGCAGAAGGCAATAAGGGCCTTTGATCTTTCCTGTCTCTCCTTGCTTCGCCTGCACTGACGTGGATGCCGAACAGCAGCTTGGATTCTCCACTCAGAACAATAAACACTTGTTCTCCTCCCCTGTCTCGCTCTCTTTTTCTCTTCCTCGTCTCTCACTGAGTCCTTTCCTCCTCCCTCGTCTTCTAGCAGTGTAACAAATGATCCAACATTCATTTAATTCAGTTGAAGATTCAACGAACCATCAAAACTCACACCCAGCCCTTCATTCAGGTCGATTTGTTTCACCTCAGCGTTTGCATTCTTCAAATATAACACTGCACCACAAATGCAAATTAGTAAGAACCAAACTGATTAAGTCATCAATAATTAAAATTTGGAAAACCCAACACTAAGAGCACTCGCTGAATGCAGTATTTGTTTTCAAGGCCTTTTTCTCAGCCTCGAGCCACAGCAGCACAGAGTGTCTATGTTAAAAAAAAAAAAAAACTGGACTCTTCACTCTGTCCTGTTCTGCAGACTGGAAAGACTTTTTAACATTAATCCGGTCAGAATCAGGGATTTTACAGTATTTCTCGACTGCGTAAAGTAGCCTGTAAGGGGCATGTCGATGAAAACAGCATCAGGGACACTCCTTAGGTACATGTACACTTTAAGGGAATCGAATTTGCCATCTCATCTCAAAATGTCATTGTCTTCACTGCATTTGGTGCATGACACAAAATTATTGACTCTCCTCTGTGAGCCACGCCCTGCATCCACAGCTTTCCAGTCCAGTATCTCTGCAGGCCTTTCCAACATGAGGGCCCTGTATACTCAGTCCCCTTTGTTCCCCCCTTCAGAATAAAAGAGAGCTTTCAGTCACTGATCTAATGATGGTTGTGGGTCTTGACAAAGTGAATGACATCAGTGTAAATATTGCACCAAAATTTGTTAATGCAACCCTTTGTGTTATCTTTTTGCAACAAAATGCAATCAATCCCAGAATGATCTACAAGCATATTTAAAAAGAAAATCAATACATTCTTTAAACTGGTCTAATAAAATGTATCTGAGATGTCTTCTCTACATGTGTAAGTTTCTCCGTCAGCCAAAATGTGATTGGATGCTCTCTGCAAAGGTCAGCGGCAAGCAGGGTCGCTTCAAGTGCGGTTGGTTGGCGTGAAATCCAATTGGCGCCTTGACCCGAAGGTAGTCCTACTGCGAGTTTTACTGTCATCACCATCTCTGTAGGAAAACAAGATGCTACAGAACGATTCTGTCCCTAATCAGCCTAATGCTAAAAAAAAAAAGAAAAAATAAATAAATAGACAAACCTTAACTTGCTCAGACGAAGAAAACAAGTGCTTTCATCCATTTCAATGACTAAGGTCAGCTGGAAACGCTGGATAAATTGAGTGTAAGTGGGTTTAACTAGCAACGCACCCACGTGTCCTCGCTCCCCTCTCTCTCTCTCTCTCTCTCTCTCTTTTCCATCATATTTGCTCAAAGCCGCCACAGCTTGACTGTCACTTCTGCTTTGCTTTTATTTCTCAGTGATGGGAACAAATTGCTGAAACCCACTGTATTGAATCCCTACATTGTTCACTGGCCATGGCTAGATGATCTCTGTAGGGATTTTTCTTTTAACCTTTATTCATCCAGTAACGTTTTTCCCATCGTATCTGCTCCATTTTTACTTTATACCAACTTTTTCTTTTTCTTTTATCCACTTGAGAGACAGAAAAACTTCAGTTCCTCCCAGCCTTGCCAGTAATCTGCTCTGTCACACACTGCCCCCCCCCACCCTCCTATCTATGCACATACATTTGCAAAATGACGCAGCGTCGGTCAAATTTGGCTCGTAGCGTAGAGCAGAAAGTCGTCCTGGCACGGGCCGAGTTCACAGATGGTTCACTGCAAGCCATGAATATGCTGACATGAATATACAGGAGGAGACTGTGAACCCAAAGGAACGAGGTCTACAGGACGTTCAACACCTGCTCGGACAACCAAAAAATGTAACAATCACACACATTTATTGAATCACTGTAAAGAAAGAAAACAATATGTTGCTGTCCTGTTCCCGAAATGGTAACATGCTCCAAGCTAGACGGGATGATTCGATTGTTATTGTCCTTATCCATGATAACAATGAAAATGTCTTGCAAAGAGGTGAGAGAGGTGTGCAGCGATAAGAACTTGCCCCCTTGTAGATAAAACTGTAGAGATTATTATTGATTTCAGGCAGCACGATTTAAGAGACTCCCCAGTAACTACTGATGGTACAGCTGGTTTCTTTTTAAAGTCCTCTGGAAGACAGATACTCAACATCGTCTGCAAACTGATTACATGCTCCGCAAAGGCTTCACGGTAGCATAGTGATGCAGCGGGTTAACAAGGTTTTTTTCCTTATAGTTTTTTCTTACAGCCTTATACCAGATACTGCAGGAGGGCACAGGGTATAATGAGGTGCACTACCCACCTGCATAATAACTTACCAACCAAATGGACAGCATCATGATTTCAAGAAGACACTACCACTCAACACAGAGACCATTTTAACCCACAGGCTAACCTCAGGAATTATGTTACATGTAACTTTCTTCTGTTAAATATTGATTTATTTGTTTTTCTTATTTAAGGAACACCAAAATGCTTCCTGGTTTTTAAATACACTTTTTGTTGGGTTAATAAAAAAAAAATGGTTTTATTATGTAAGCCCTGACTGTGTGTGTGTCTAACTGTGAAAATCACATTTAATCATGTTTTAGTTGCTACGAGCGGGTATTGTACTGCAACAGCACATATTGTCAGAAAACAAATTAAATATGTCAATTGTGAACATTTTCCAGACATAAAAAGTATCAACATTTTGATACTCTCCAGGTATATTCAACAAAACACTAGTGAGATAATTTTTCTCCCAAAAAGGCTTTAATTGTTGCAAATTACCGGCATGTAAGCGTAATTATACACAATTGAAGAGGAGCTAAATGCAAGTTGCAGCCATGTATTGTAAAGAAGTGGCTAAATAGTATTTTTGCTCGAGAGAAAAAAATCCACTGTGAAAAAAAAGGGCTGCTCTCTGCAAATGTGCAGTAAAGCTGTTTTATGCGCTTTTATGTTTTATTTGTGCTTTTTTTTTAATTTTTCCTTGTTTAGCTGGAGAGCAACTGGAAATGATAAATAGCCATTTGTCCACACTGACATCACAAATATGTCAAATTACGTGTACTGCCTCAAATAATGAAAGAAAATAAAATAATACTTTCTACAATAATGATATTCCTGATTGCATTCGCACAACAAAATCTTGTGTTTTTTTTTCTCACGAACACATTATGAATACATCAGCCAGCTCTGTACTCTGCTTTGAGTCTTTTCAAGTCTCTCTGCCATCAGAATAATTTGAAAGAAGCTGTAATCACATAAACATCCTACACATAGGTGCTTTAAAGTGCAGTTTATCTCCTTCCTTTTGTTACTCCTTTGTTATTCCTTCTCTTATGGCTGTTAACGCTCAGCAGAGTGCAATAACGCATCATTAAAATGATGGAAAGCTCCGCTCGGCATGTCACCGTCTTTGATGCTGCAAAATATTATATACTATAAGGATAGACACCCTACGGATCCATGTGTTAATATGGATCGGTAGGGTGAGTAGTGAGGGAGATAAAGAGCTCTGGTTAACATGATTATTTAGTTTGGCTGTTGTTGTACACGCTGCTGAAGCCGAGCTGCGCACTGAGGCACATGATCGGACACATGAAAGGACGTTAACCTCGTGAACTGTGATGGTGCTGCAGTCGTCCTGCACGCAACAGTTCAGTTAACACGTGAAACTCTTCTTTGGAACGGAGCCCATTTTAGATTCAGTTTCTCTTATTCTGTGCAAGCTCAGTGTTTTTAGAGCATATCTTTCTTTGCGCCTTGATATGGCAGATGACTATATTGTCATATTCAGGTTTTTCTGATCCATTTTGTTATTTATTTCTGCATTAGAGGCAGATGGTCTTCACATCAACAGACACACTCTGGGACCACAACATGTTTTATTTTTCCACTGGATTAAATCCAAAGTGGCAGAAAGGTGAAAACAACCATCAAACACATCTACACTGCCCCTCTTTGGTGACAGCTGCATTTAATTTTGAATGACGTATCGGTCTTAAAACAAAATAACGATTATTATTATATTATATATAAGATTATTTATAAGCCATATCACTGGATGGAGAAAGTAATAATTTCTGTGCTTGTTTAGTCAGATGGTTGAGGAGCTGCAGGGCTTCTCTTTCAGTTTTTACTTGGTTTTAAGCTACAGTTGGAGCGGAAACAGTAAACGATGTGACCATTACTTCTGGTCACATCCATAAGTAACAGTGAAATCTCTCTTCCAGCTGTGTCGTATTTTTATAGTAATTTCTAGCTGACCGTCTCCTCTTCATGGGACCCTGTCAGTGCTTCAGTGTGTAAAGCTGAAAGAGACCCTAAAACAAAGGATAGAGTCCTGAAAAGCTGCTAACCTAATGGGTCGGAAAACAAATAAACAGTCATGAGGTGAGAGGGGGCATAAAAATGAATGAATTCCTCGCAGGGGTCACTTTATGTCTGCTTGTGTGCCTGTGTGTGCTCGCGTCTGTGTGTGTGTGTGTCAGTTAATGAACCCTATAGAGCTGAAGCGCGAGGCCTCCACTGCTCTTTTTTACAAGACCCCTTTTTACAGCCACAGTGAATCTCCAAGAAAGCCGCGGGTGTGTGCCTGAGCATGCGTGCAAAGGCATATGTGTGTCCACGAGAGTCGCGTGATTTATATGTCTGAGAGTGTGTGTGTGTGTGTGTGTGTGTGTGTGTGTGTGTGTGTGTGTGTGTGTGTGTGTGTGTGTGTGTGTGTGT
>JBAJHX010000067.1:17799347-17810011 GCA_037176925.1 Amniataba percoides | reverse complement strand
TGCGTGCGTGCGTGCGTGCGTGCGTGCGTGCGTGCGTGCGTGCGTGCGTGCGTGCGTGCGTGCGTGTGTGTGTGTGCGTATGTGTGTGAATATGTGTGTGACCTGAGACGGTGCCCTCCCATTTTACTGTGTGCAGCGGCGCTTTCAAACCAAAATAGAAAAGGACGAAATGAAGTACAAGAACCCTAAAACAGGGTGGCGGTAAGTCAGACGGTGACAAGCTGCACTAAAACACCATCACGGCTCTGCTCTGGAAACCTCCAGACTCTGGTGGTGTTGGATAATCTCAGCTAATGGGAGGCTCCATCAAAAACATCTTACAAAAACAAGAGTCAAACTAAACAAAAGGATAATTAAGGTTATGAAAGGCTCTCGTGGTGGAGCTCCTCTGAATGTGCTCGGCTGTTATAATGATATAATATCTTACAAAAACAACCTAACAGTTCTTGTCTATGCAGATAATACATTTGACTCACAAACATAATAGCACTCCTATGTAATGGATTATTATGGAAAGCAGAGTATGCACTAGTTTTTGCTCATGGTAGGAATTGTTGGTTCTCTTGTTGTATCTTTTGTTGTGATTTATAATTAAAAATTCATTGAACCGAATAGCATCCCTGTTATTCTTTGCAGGCTTGCACCAAACTCTACATGGCAGAAAAAGGCGAGCAACAATGTTTTACCTTTGTTCAAGTGCTTCATGTTGCACATAATTCCTGCTGGGTGCCATCGACCAGCCATGACTGCAATTTCATAACACCAACTGTCAGAGTAAATATTAAATTGGGGCTGAATATTCTTTAACAGTCTTTTTTCAACAAAGCCTTTCATGTTCTTTGGCAATTATTTAAATCACTTTAGGTTTAATTGTGAATTACTTGCTAGCTGTGGCCATTTTCCAAAGCGTGTCTAATATGAGGTCATTCTCTGAAGCAGATGGGAAGGAGGGGCGAAAAGAGGCACTGGAGTAAAAAAACACACCTCCAGTACTTTGGAGATGAAAATCACTGATGCATATCCAGAGTGTGAAAACAACATCATCCAGGTGAAAAAAAAACTCTTCAGTTTCCATGTTTTTCCTCTCCATTCATGCAGTGCTTGGGAATGCTATTTTAGAGCTTTTAATGTGTTTCCTTAGCGCTGCAGTGCTTCGCATTCACGGTTACACACCTGGATTTGTCCAGCAGCCACACTGCAGCAGCTGGAGGTGGAGTACCTTGCTCAAGGGTACTTGATGTGCGTTTTTAAAAAAAGAGGAAAGGAGAAAATGGCACTTATTCCCTTTCCACGCTAGATTTTCAAACTGAACCGGCACATATGTGCTTACACGCACACATCCCTCGCCCTCAAGAGATTCTTTTTTTAGTCCACCTCCGTTATCAAAGTTGATAACGGCGGTGTTAAAATACGCTGAATGTTGCGCCGCACTCCCACAGTGAATTCACTACACCATTTTCTTTATGCAACCGCTCTTTTTTGAATTAAAGCTTTTTCATTATGGCTATGATAATGTGCCAACTTAACACTCATAGCTACACCGAATAACCTAAGGTGCATTTACACTTTTATACGACTGCTTGAAATACTATAAATAAAATGATACAGTGCATACACATACACAGTTTAAGAGCACATACGAAATGGAGCACATGAAAAATCACCCACTTCCTGTGTGTTTCCACAGTTAACATTAACTGTCACGATGGGCAGGAACATAATTGGAGATTTAAAGTGTTATTGAACACAAGAGATCACCCCCAAGTAAAATCACTGATGCTGGAACCTCAGGATGGACTTTTCTTTTCTAGACTTTTCGCTTTTGACATTTATGTAACTTAATAATCATAACAACTCCGATGAGGACTGTTTTTCACAGTAATTTGGTCAAAATTATTATCTATATGAGGTTTTCAAACTGAGCATTGACAACTTTTCTTCATTGTCAAAGTAATCCAGTAATAGTCTGTGCATTCATAGGTAAACTGCAAACAACTGTCTCAGAAGTGCCCGATGGGGAGCTCAGTGTTCCAGACTTTTAAAAACCTCTGATCTTCAGGATACAATATGGCATCAAAGCAACGTAAAATCCCAGATTTGAGGCTGTGAAGTAGCTAGTATGTTCTGAACAGCTGTGCAAAGTATTGTTTGTGGGTAATAAGTAAAAAAAAAAAAAAAAAAAGACACTGCCTTTCATGTGACAGCAGTGACAAATATAACCTCATCTCACACTCTTCAGCACTGACGATGCATGATGGGATCTCTGCTGAGCAAAAGTGCAGCCTTGAAAGTAACCAGAGGTTTGAACCAATGACTGTGACAGTCTCAGTGAAAACGCAGCATCATTTGCTTCAGCAAAGTGGGCATTTAGTGCGAGGCTGGTGGGATGTTTCAGTTGACGTTTTTGGTGTATTTTGTCCCCATATTTTCATATTTTGCCGCAGTATCGCAGGAAATCCACTTGGACTGCTGTTGAATGTCATCCTGTCTCCCATGTATCTCCTGACAGTTTCTACCTGACAAAACAGAAAGGTCATTGAAGGAATGTTAAAAAAAAAAAGAAAGAAAGAAAGTCTCTGCTCCTCGGCACCTTTCAACAGTACTTAGAGAGTCTTTGATAACTTTCACAAGAAAGTTTTTGTTGGCAGGTAGAGGCAAACAATTAAAGAGGCGCCGGGACGAAACATTTGGAGGTCATGATTAGATATTAGTGCTCTGCTGTGATGAGCGAGCACGACGAGGCGAAGAGGAACTTCGGTTAATTGATCTTCAGAGGGTTTTTTTTTTTTCATCTGTAAGAGGTAGAGGGAGAGAAAGAGGGAGGAGAGATGAAGATGACATGAAATAAGATGGAGAAAAAGCTGACGGGAGGCTCTGAAGGAGGAAGTGAGAGACTCAGTCAACCATTCACCAAACTTGGCGATGTATAATATTGCCGTAACAAAGCTAAACTTCCCCCTAACGAAGCAGAGTAGTCGTCGATATTCCCTTTAGGTGGAGCGGGACAAACTGGGAGCATCCTGCAGCCGCTGACAGACGGCGAGTCTCTCTGAAGTGCTCCTGCACATAATGAGAGCGTCAGTGAGTTAGGGAGTTTCAATTAAAGCCGGTTTGATTATGTTTAAAAAATGCTCAGGGAAAATATAAACTGAGCAGTGAAACCGAGAGCCAGCAGAAGCAGCAGAGAGGCGAGCATTTGAACGCATCTCACAGATACAGAAAGGCCTTTCGGGCATTAAAAAGCTCAGCGCTCTGTTTAGTGTTTGTGTTACAATATCTCTTTCCCTTTTCTAATCTTTTCTAAGGTCATGTTTCACCTCTGCACACCTTTACCATCATAGCAAACCTCCCTTCTCTCCGCTATTTCACAAGACCTTGGCGTAGGTTGGGGATCCTTTTCAGTCAGTGTGTAGTGTAACCCAGTGCCTGTTTTAACCTTTTTTTTCCACTCTGGTGCGGTTGTGGAAAAGCTTCACACCTCCTGACTCTTTCTTAAGGTTTAGAGGTAGGATGTGAAAGCTCCTTCTTTCCTTTTGTTATTTTGCTTCCCACCCTGTTTGTCTGTTCTGATTCACTCCAGACTCCTTCACAATGTTTGCAAGAAGGATTTCAAGCCTATGAATCTTGTAAAGAAGGTGGATTTCATTGTTTCCATTTCATTCTTGAACGCCCCTTGAAGGGATTTCGAAGTGCGGCGTGAAACTTTTCTATGCACTGTGTGGTTTGATTTCTTAGCTGTTTGCTTTTCTACTCTGATTTTCATTGAGGCCACTGATGGACGTCACTTACTTTTGTGTTTGTATGTTGCGCTGCTGGATTTTCTTTTTGTTCTTTGTGTGTGTGGCACCAACATTTCTCTCTTTTTTTCACCCTGATGTTTGTTACAGTCGCAGAAAAGCACACACTCCCATTAACGTGTCCACCAGGTTTTCAAGATTCAAGATTGCCTTTATGAGTGCCACAGAAAGGAAATTCACATCATAACAGAAGAGATACACATTGGAAATAAACAGTAGGAAAATGGAAAGACATCGAATAAGATAAAAATAAGATATCAACATAAAAATCTAAAAGATAATATAATTGTACCTTTACATGGTGCAGAGAGGATATGCGAGAATATACATATAATAAATATATAGTATATATCTCGAGTAGAAACAGTGAAAACAATGATGTGTATGGCACAGGAGTCCAGTTATTTGTTTGCAGGCCAGCGGGCAAAGGTGCCATCAGCTTTTCTTTTCATTTTTTTTTGTTTTTTTCCCTTCAAGGTTTCTTCGAGGGAAACTCACAAAAGCCAGGAAGCAGGTCACTTTTCTTTTTTTTATCTTCTTCTCTTGTTTCCCACTTTGATGTTTCTTACAGTGGAAAAGGTCACTGTACTGGATCTCTTAACATGCATCTCTTGTTTGTTTTTTCTATGTTTTCAGTCACAGAAAAGTTCACTCCATCTCTGAACTATCGAGGACTTAAGATACTATAAGATGAATAATGCCGGAAACTTGGGTATTCAACAAGCAGAGGCAAAAAGACATTTTCACTGACAGCGTCCTCAACATCTCCTGGAAACTGAGACTGAAGCTGCTCGCTGGTGTTTGCTGGGTTTGATGAACGTCTGGCGGCACGGCGGCTCTTTTGTTCCGCTGAAATGGCCATTTGGATGTAATGAGTTTAACAAGAATGTCTGTTCCATCTCTTCATATTCTGTGATTATATCCTCATGAATATTCATTTCCTATTGAGGACACGAGCTGAATGAAGGGACACCGGCTCCTCGCTTTCATCTTCTCATTAAGCTACAGTGGTATCTGTTTCCCTTAACTGTGATATATTATCTCTTCCGAGCCATAAATTAATCACACTTCTTTATTATTATTTTCTTCTATTTTCAATTTTTTCCTGGAGTATCATGATAGAGAGCCGTCGTTTTTCTTTTTTTCTTTCTTTCTTTTTTTTTTCTCTGGCGATATTAAATCTATGCAGCGAGTCTGTTAATAAGTATGACTGTTATTAATCTAACTTGTTAGGGATGGTGGCCATTTCATCTGCAGAAATCGAATTGTAATTACTCTATTAAAATTCTGTCATCAGAATACATCAAGCAGTATTTTATTGTAATTACATTATAACCACAAAAAAAGTGTGGCGCCGAAGACTTTTAATCTACTGCAATGTCTTTCTGCTGGTCACAAAATCACGACTGACAGTCCGACTGTACAGACAGAGACGGGCATCACTCCAAGGTGTAATGTGACAGCAGATTAAAGGTATTGCTTTTATAACTCTTCTCGAACATGGGAAGAATATTTTATTTCATCCATCTCATCCTAGTTCTCATTTGAAGTATTTGCATGTTTTCACTCCTGCTCTGTTACATTTATTAAAATCTCATCATGATTACTTGATCATGATTACACATCTTGATTATTTTTTCATTACCATTCTTCTTGCCTATATATTTCTTTTTACTCTCTATATGATTGTGCTTAACATGTATTATTTATTTATTTATTTATTCTTTTGCAAAACTGAATTATTCTTTCATTAAGGTTAACATGAAATGCAGCTGGCATCCGTCAGCGTTGCATTGCAGCTTCTGTTCAAAAGCACAGCAGAGATGGAGCATCTCTTCTTTAGTGGTGGAACCCATTTTGCCTGCATAACTGTGTTGTGTATAGTCAGGCTCAGTTGTATTGCTGCAGGTCTCTGGTCTGCTCTGCATTTCAATATGCTTTATACATATTTAGATCCAAAAATGTGGACCTGTTTAAACCAATGAGCAGACCCAATTTATTGTTTGGGCTTGGTTGGTGTGGTTGTTGGTTTGAATGATGAGTACATGGTACTATATCATGTCAAATTGTAGCACAGATTACTCTTTTTTGTTTTTCTGGCATACATCCTGCTCTACTACTTTGCTGCATCAGATTTAAATCAAGTTACTTACAAAAAGCTCAGGCTCAAGTGCAGGATAACAACATTTCAAGGAAAATTTGATCTTACAAAAATCCAAGAACTGAGGATGGGGTTGCGGGGTGGAGCGAGTAGAATTTATGGAATCACACAAATCAGTGGATCACACATAAACACACACACCTATACACACTGCATGCTGATGAAGAGAATGCTTGAAAAATTGCGGCGAGCTTGCGTGCAGTCACTAACATAGAAACTGTGATAGAGTACGGACTCTGCGCACTCAGTCACAACAACCACACAAACACAGCGGCCTCCCTCCTGGCTGGATTACTGGCTGGCTTATAATGCAAGCCCCTGATTTATGGTGTAATCTAGTTCAGGAGGGGGAGAGCCTCTCATACTAAGAGGCAGAAAGACCAGCGGCGACCTTTGGTGTCCTGCTCGGCCCGTCAACAAACTCTCTCGCACTAGCAGGAAGAGGACTGAATTAGAATGACCTGAGCAGGTGAATAACGAAACGCCGACGGATTTAATTCGCTGCCTGGTTGGAATGATGATGCGGCAGCCGTGGCGTTTGAGTCTAATTACCCCATTATTAACAACAACAGCGGCTCAGGAGATGCAAACCGTGTCGTCCACTTGGAAGCACGTTGAATTTGTTTCCCATGTGAAATCTTCTGTACCCTTTTTTTTTTTTTTGCCTGAAGGACGGGATATTTGCCAGAATTAAAGTAGCTTGATTTTTGTGTGGTGCAACTGATGTATAGCTCTTCCAAAGGGCGACATCGTGGCATTCAAATAAAGGCCCACCCTTTCAGGCAATCCTCCCTAAGAAGGATTCACAGTGTTGCACACAAACATGCTGACAGTAGTTGTATAAAATTGTTTTCTAAAGGGCCTGAAAGAGAAGTTAACAGCCTACAAAGCTGCTGTGATTGTCCGATTGCAATCCGCATGTCTCATCACCAACAGAATGCTTCTTGGAGGTTGAAATTTTATTTGGGATGTAATTTAAGGTAAAAAAGGCAGAGAGGACACAGTGACTGACCATCGGGCTGCAGAATGGCTGGTTGTGTGAAAACACTGCCTACTAATGTCTGAATTTGCACGTCACACTGACTCTATGAAATTAGACTTGGAAGGGCTTATAAATGATGCAGTTGGCTGTTATGGCCCCACAAATTGTAAATATTTTCCCTGTAAATATTGTAATCTCTCTCGCTCCCCACTGCAACTTCGTCTGTTCTCAAAGTCTCCAAATGTTGTCCCGCTTCTGCTGTCCCTCGGTGACCCTGACGGACGAGCCGTCTCAGATTCAGTTCATGTAGACCGAGCCCGTCCCTCTCTCTGTCTAATCCTCACCCATTCTGCTCGCATATTGCCAATTACCCCTCTGCTGATTTTTGGAATTGCTGGCCTGCTCTGACTTCTCGCGCACTACCAACTGAATGACTTTATATTTAACCTCTGAAACCGTCTTTTGCCCTACCAGGTGGGCCTCGGTGTACTAATTCCTACTGCGATTAACCTGAACTCCCGCCTTCATGAATCCAAGCTACAAACCCCTGACTTTATGAACCCCAAACTCTGCAGTCGGCTGCACGTGCCACGCTCATTAAAACTAACACGGCTTGTCTGTGATGCTTTAAAAGAGACGCGTGAGATGCGTTGGTGAGTCGGGCTCTGTTTTTGCTTTTAACATTTGATGCACACTTCTTCTGACACCAAAACTTCATTGCTGTAAACAAGGGGGTGAAGGGGGGGTAATGTGAGGCGTCGTAATTAGCGGAGACGGGACGCTCGTCTCCGTTGAGGGGTGCGTTTGATATATTTAAAGTGAGAAGTGGGTCAGCTCGCAATCTGGCGAGGTCTGCTTCTTTTGAGTCGCCCGACTGGCTGCTCCCATTTGTGTCGCCGCATCTGGAACAATGTCTGAATCTGACGCACCTCAAATGTCGGCAAATGTCTGCTCATATGCACTGAATGTGGCTGTTTTGTTTCATCAAGTCGCTCCTGTAGCCTCGATAATCTAATATTAGAACGGTTAAACATTTTAGTTGACTAAAGGACCAAGATAATATTTTAATATGTGCTATATCTCCACTTGAAGGCTGTTTTAATCTCCCTGAGCATAATCCGTGTGGGGCTATAATGTCACTGCTGCTGTTTTGATCCAGATTATTTTTCTAAGATCATTATTGTACGTCTAATATCTTAGGCAATGCCATTTTATTTATTCGTAATATTAACGCTCCCCTGACTGTGCTTATCCATTAAAAAATGTGGATTCATCATCACAGGCGCTGAGATAGAATAAGATTAAATATACCCTGTCAAGTAATTCAGCAGATTTATTAGATCAAAAATTTATTATTTGTAAGATGAAGTACAAATTGGATCTTTTATTTTTTTGAAAATGTCAGGTTTGTCTTAAACTTTCTCTGTGCCCAGCGTGGAAGAAAAATATCCTGTAACTCAAGTCAAGTGCGGAGCTCCGAGTACTCCGCACGCTCAGCGACTTCTTCCCTCTGATCCCCATCATCACCGAATCCCATCCCCATCCGGACGTCGCACACACTCACTTCAGGACGCGTGGCAGCCTGATGGATGGGCCTGCTTCAAACAGAGCAATGAAACAATTATTCCTGCGCTCTGTCTCTGTCAGGACTTTGTTCAGAGGGTTCACTGTTCGAAAAAGAAAGGAGCCCATAACTCAAACTCGTGATCATTTAGAAAAAAAAAAAAGAAAAAGAAAAAAAGAAACAGTTGTGTGGATGGTTTTTATCTTCGCAGAGTGTTCAAGCATAAAAATAAAAAAACAATATTTAGTTCAAAGCGCTCAAAGTTCAGAAGCTATGAATAAACAGAAAGACAAGCAACCACTCAAGAAGTCTTTTGACAGTATTGGAGAGCTAAAGAGGACTCAGAGAACAGAACAAATCAAAACGTTAAAAGTGCCTTAATTGTCATTAGGTTATATCACTTCATTTGGTTATATCACCTCTTTATTTTTAACAATATCAAAAAATGTAACTTCTTCACTGTAAAAAAATCGCTTTTGCCACAAGATGCAAAACCTGCTCTTCCTTTTCACCGTGCGAGGGAGGACGAGGACGATTGACTTTAATTTATTTAGGCAACAGCTGTGGCTTATTTGCAAGACTGAAATGAATGTTCATCAGTGCCAGTGTGTGTAAAAATAAAGCATGAGATCCACAAACTAGAGGATGAATTTACGAGAACAAATTCAGTTTCCAGAGAGTAAGAGCAGATCAGAGTCAGCGAGCAATAGGTGGACGTGATGATAAAAGCTTGTGTGACACAGAGAAGCAGCGCGTGGTGGGCAGTTAAACGGCGGCGCAGAGCGAGTGTCACTTGATGAAAGGGTTCGACGTGACGAGTGCTTCGCCCAAAAACGCGGCCCAATAAGTTCAATGTAAAGTTGAGGTTAATGAACTCGAAATAGAGCGTCCTTGAAAAATCAACCTGTGCACATCCTCTATTCTGAACCAGTCACCTGTTTAATACATCTGAAAAATCACAATTTCATCTCATAAATATATGCTCTATTTCTCCTGTGCTCAGGTTAAACACATGCACACGACGAATGTCAAAATATTTTCTGACTGAATATTTTCTGAATTAGAGATCACATCCCATATTGAATTGATTGTCTATCTTATAAGAATTTTTCTATGCTTCTGGTTGCACAGAGTGCAGAACTCATAGAACTGTTCTTAAAAAAAAAGTTAACACTTTTGTTTTTGTATTAAAATGTGTGTGCAGTGAGTGCATTAAGCTTTTTGAAAAAGGGAGAAACTGGAGGTCAGAGATAAAGAGAGGAAGAACGTAGAGAGTACATGACTTCACTCGACCGCCAGATGCACAAACAACAAAAATCATTAAAAACAACAACCCAGGTGAGCTGACTCCAGTCAAAGAGTGACTTCACGGAGTCAGCATAACTGCTGATGCCACTACTTTGAAGGAAAGTGGGTTCGCTGCCACTTCCTTTCACAGAGGATTGTTCCAGAAAACAGCGAGAAGAATTTTATTCAAACAATGTCACCGCTGGCTCGTGTACGCTTCCTACATAATTAAGTTGGAGGCAGTTGCCTGTTACTGTGGAAGTGTTATGTGTTAATTATGAATTACTGTCAGGTATTGTGGTCAACGCAGCGCCGTTACCGCAGAATTAATGAAGCTACTTAAAACCAAAAGGTAATTAGCGAGTTGGAAGGAAAGGAAAGAGGAAGCAAGAGAGGCACATACAGAACGACTCAGAGGCCTTATTGCACGCCTGGAGTGCACATTCACTAAAATTTGTTGTTGGTAATCCAAACTAATGTAGCAAAAAGCTGGTGATCTGACTCCAGTCGAAAGCATTCACTCGGTTGAACTCATTTTTAACTGTGAATTACTTTCTGATAACTGCAGTGCCCTGAATCATAATTTCAAAATAATAGTAGCGAGTAACATTTATTGCAGGTTTGATGAACATGAAGTGCGACACAATGTTTAGTCTAGTGGCGAACAACAAACAATACATCCCTGTCGATTGTTTGTTGTATAATCACGTCCAATCTCCATCATCTCCTGCAACGTTTGAGGCTCCCTCAGAAATTTAATTCAAATTTTCCATCCTTTCCACCTGACCGCCCCACCCCTGTTCACGCTTACATCATCTGCTCTTGAGTTGCCCTCTCCTGCATATCATGTCACGTTAACCAGCCTGTTTTCAC
>JBAJHX010000067.1:17786158-17799247 GCA_037176925.1 Amniataba percoides | reverse complement strand
CCTGTTCACGCTTACATCATCTGCTCTTGAGTTGCCCTCTCCTGCATATCATGTCACGTTAACCAGCCTGTTTTCACTCAGACCCACATCTGTGTTGCTTTGTCTCCTTGTGATGATTTTTGCTTCTCACCGCATAAGCATAATGCATAAGTTTCCCAAAAATGTCTTAACTAACACGCTAGCTTAGCTCCACTGAGTCTGAAATATTCAGAGAATGAAATGAGTGCTCTGGGGGGATTTTAATCTGTGATCACGATATTTTCCACGTTGAGGGGTGTTAACAGAACTCTTGACACGCTGTGAAGAGGCGACCACCCTCCTTTTCAAGTAATGAAGTTCTTTGCCGCCGCAGTGTGTGTGAAAATCGTTCAAATCCACAATAATTTCTTAGTTGTTTGGGATTTGCTCCGTCAGTCTGACAGCAGCAGGGGATATGAAGCACCACTACTATGTGTTGTGACATATGACATACTTTTAAAGACCCACTGTCATGATTAAGCATTGTACTTTCAATTGCAATGGTGGCAATTTCTCAGTTAGCCTCCTTCATCAAACACTTCCCTACACTCTTAGTACCCACTTCTTTCAAACTACACCTCTAATACCTGACAGGCTTTCTATTAAATAGTTTGTGATTCAGGCCCAACTTGAGATAACCCTGATGACATCACAGTGATGTCACTCCTCCTGACCAGTAAAATGAGCCTGTTAACTGCATAAAAAGCGCATGGTGCACCTTTAAATGTTTTAATTTTAATCTCTTACAACACAATACTTACACCGCCCACGTACGCTCACACACTCACGGGTCGCTGTAATTATTCCTCCTCCGCATCCAAGCCATCAAGACGTCCCCTTCTGCCGTGACAATTCTCTCAACGTGCATTTATCACGCGAGTATGAAGATATACTTGAATTACCTGCCCTTTAATCAGGAGGCAAAAGCCCTTGTAGCTAAAGTGGTCAAAGCACTTAACAGTCGTGCTGACATAATGACATTGCTAATGTGCGTACTGTAGATACAGCATGTGATGGAAAAATTGAAACGTAGATATATCGAGCAGAAAGAGCTTTAACGCTTAGTTCCTAATACTCCATCATACATTCATGTGGTAATCCATGGACTCTTAACTTCAGACGTCACTTTCAGATTGCTGGCTGTAACTTGTGATGGCTGAAAAAGCTCAGATGAAATGGTGACAAATGATTCTCGCAGGAAATTAGGCTTCCGCGGCAGCAAACAGACGACACAAATCAAAGAAAGATAAGAATACAGTGCAATCATAAATATCTACAGCGCACATAAATGAATGAACTGAGTGAGTAGTACAATATGAAATTAAGGAGAGTAACTTAAACTTACCTATGTTCTATTATTTACTTGTATAATGGATATTCATATTGAAATAAATCCAGAGAAGAGGGTCATACAGGAAGTGTCAGATGTCTGTTGTAGTTAATGACCTAACACTCCAAAGCATCTTTTCCTAAACAGCCTCCATCTCATTACTGTTTTATTCTACAACTTGGTGTCTTTCAAACACCAAAAGCAAACACTCACTGAGGAGCCCCGGCCTTGTTATAGACATGCAGTAGCAGACATCTTCATTTTGCCTCGAGCAACATCTCTCGTTCAGAGAAACAAACATACTTATGTAACAGCTGTGTCGCCAGTCCACACAGGACCAAACACAGGAACAACAAAATATATCTGGTTTGTCAGCCTTCACAAAGTGTTGTTAAGTGGCGATTACGAAAATGATTCATTCATGTGACAGTTTTTTGAACAGTCTGCAGACATTGTGGGCTTATTAAGTTTTTTACTGAGTGTATGATGAAGTTTGTGCGGGAAATAAATTGCGAGTTAACAGCTAAAAGGTGTAACCAAAATGAATGTGCGGCTTACTGGAGATCTCACCGAGCGCTTGTCATGTGAAAAGAACGTGTGCATGCTTTGATGTGAGATAAAGGGGGAACAGACAGTGGTATCATTTAGATAGCAAAGCAATGTGTGTGTGTGTGTGTGTGTGTGTGTGCATGTGTGTGTGTGTGTGTGCAGCGGCAATTAGAACAAGTCATGTTGGGAGACTTTGTTATCAAATTATGAGACAGCAGAGCGGCTCCCATGGATTGCATACATTTTCACTTCTCTTGGTTTCCACTATAAGAGGTGAGGAAAACTCCTGAGGGACAGAGGCAACTCAGAAACTGCTCAGTTTTCTTCCTCTCGCATTCCTCATCAGTTCTTCGTCAGTGTCCACTAACTTAACAATCAGATATATTCATTTAGTGACAGAGGGCTGTCAAAATCTCTGGCCTCATGAAAATGAATGAACATGACGTCTCTCCTGATTGAAAGTTATTGCACATATTCAGCATTCAGACTGCAAATACACAAAGCAGTTTATCTGTCATGGTACAGCTAAAAAAAACAAAAACAAGAGACAATCTGCGAAAAAGTGATGAGACAAAGAATCACAGGACGGAAAGCTGTTAAAATGGACCTCTCGTAGCTCGTAGGAAAATGCTGCGTGCTCATTTCTCAGCTTTAATCCCGTTAGCGTCCGGAACCGACTTTCATTATAGGGACATTATCAGCCTCTCCACACATATGGAAAAAAAAAAACTCTGTGGAAGATTTCTATTCATCAGCCTACTTACGCACAGAGCCACCTATCTGCATCTCAACTCAACCATGTCACGTTACTGAGTCACGTCACTGAGTAAAGCTGAGGGTGTTTAAAGAGACAAAGACACAAAGTTGTTCTTTGTTACAGTGTTGATGAAAGGAAGCTTGTGAGAGGAGATGATTTGCTTGAAATATGAAGTTTTGCTTGTTTAAAGATGAGTGTTAATTCTATTGTGGCTGGCTTATCACAGTAACCATAATGTGTGTCATCAGGTCCTCAAATATCTCAAAATCTCTTCCTTTTAACTGAGGTTTTTGTATGAATCAAATATTTTTTAATGCCTCTTGTGGTAAAGATGAAAACAGATGAATGGCTTGTAGATGAGAGAGAACAATTAGTCCTGTAATCCATGAACAGGTGGCGGTCAGACCAGATTCAATGTTTTGTACAAAGTAAAATGAACACTGAACATAACTGTGAATCCAAATGACCTTTTCTAGATGCAGTAACAAACAGTTTTTCATTGTTTTGATTCTGTATATTGGATTTGAAATAAAAACAATTGCTACTTTAGTGAAAGTGCTGACTCTCCATTTTGTGTGTTTACATTCATATTGGGTAAATACTATACAACTCTTTTAGCCACATCATACAGGGGTTTCAAATGAGCAACACTGGCAGGTAAAATGTAAGTACAGGATGATGAATTGAATTGACAACAACAAACACTTTGTTTTTGTTTGTTTTGGATGCTGTGTTTACTCGTTGTTTAAGTAGTGCCTCAGATAAAGAAGACTCAAAGTCAGTGAACTTATTCTGCATGGTCAGATAGCAATGTTTATGAAAAGTCTGCAAACAGCCAAAATTACCTTGTTATAAAAGACTAAGTAACACCATGAACCCCTGTGTTTACAGAATAGAGAAATCCACTTTTTATTTGAAACTGGATGATCACTTTAATGTATTCTGCAGGGTAATCATGGGTAAAAAAAAAAAGCCCAGGATAACCACTGACGAGGAAACTGAAGTGGCTGAATGGAATTATGTGAAGTTAGTGAGAACGGAAAGCAGAGCTGATACTGAAAATGATTAATGAACCGGCAGAACTTCACCAACAACAGCAAACTAACTCTCTAATTATAAAATAAACACCTTTCCTCCCTGTCTGCTAAATAACAGAAATGAGTTTCCTCCAACCAGGTACTGCTTGTGAAAACTCTCCCTCTCTGTCCAAATGTTATATAAAGTAGCTGGAGTGGAAGATGGGAATGCAAAATGGGATGTCAAACTTGAACATAATAGCTTGGCTGCTTGGCTGCATTGCAGAGCCATCTAATCATCAGGAACTTACGTACATTGGAAGTAAAAATGGCTGCTAAGTGGTGCAATTTATTCAGTCTTGTCACATCCAATTCACCACTTTTCACATTTTGCTGTTCTTGTCCTGGTCTTAATGTTGGTAATTGCCTCCACAATGAGAGTGCAAATTTGTAAGTTAAAGAGGCGAGAGACACCTGGCTCCTCACCTCAAATCGTCAAAGTAGAATCTTTGAAAGGAAAATCTCAATCAATAGACATTAAGCTTTTTCAGAGTTAAATGTTTGTGCTCCAAGGGGAATGTGCCTCCCCCTTGCTTTTAAAAATATGAAGTTCTGCACCAGACAAATTGTTGATACGCTTGAACTGAGACGCCAATAACATAGGAGGTTTTTCTTAACAAAAATAAATGTAATAAAATAAAGTCAAAAGGTGACAGAAGGACGTTTTACACTTTGAGTTACTTTAGTTCAACCAATTTACCAGCTTATGCATTGGTTTTATTTTATTCTTTTCTTTTTCCCTTAAATGCATCATGACTTTGTTGATACAGGGAGGACCGATCGTTACAAAAAAAAAAGTATTTCTGCAAACGCTTCAGCGCATGCAGACCACAGATTATGAAGACAAGGCAACAGAACCTTGGTGCTTAAAACGAAACACATCAAACACACTCAAAACATCCTCATAATGTGATAGCTGATGTTGATGATATTGATGCCCTCCACAATGACAGATCTCCACCATTATCAGATTAAAAAAGCTGTTTAGAAAAATGAAACCCTGATCTGACACTACTTTTGTTCAGTTTATGCACAAACTTAAACTTATTTTTGTAGTTTGGGTGAAGTGAACCTTTTAAGCTCCTCTCAGATGTGAACAAGCCTTCTTTAGTTTCTGCAGCTGCAACAACCAGAGTAACCGAGAGACTAACAGTCACAACTGGTCCAGAGAATTTAGCTCTGATTTCAGGTTGGCATTAACAGCTCTTAGCAGCACTTTCACAAGCTGTGTTAATGGACGGATGTGATCCAAATAATGGGAAGTCGGCTATTAAGGTTACCAGTCGCTGATGAATAAAATCACATTTTTAATGCGTTCCTGTTGTGTAATAGAACACATCTCCTGCCACCTTTATGAGAAAGAAACATAATGATTTACAATTATTGTTTCTCCTGCACTAGAAAATGGAAAATGTTCAGCTACTTCAAAAACAAGATAAATACTCTAAATGAGATGATTAGAGAGTGTAGGTGTGTTTCATTTCTTACTTTTAAGGCTGATAATGGACTCAGCATTTCCCTCAGATTACTGTCCGGGAGCTGAATGTTCAGAAAAATGTCATTACTTCTGTGTTTTGTGATCAGACACTAATGGACGTCAGTGATGAAAGGAAACTATACTGATCTGAATACATTAAAAAATGTTTAGCTCGACCTGAGTGCGGTATCAGTAACTTATTTAGGTTGTGTCTAAAGCTGAGAGACAAAAGTTTTTATCCGAGAATAGTAGTTACAAATCACAAGAAAACAGTGACTATTATTACTTTACATTATTTACTGTTTCTTCAAGGAGTAGTGTAAAGTTAGCCATTAAAAAAACACCATTGTGGATTATGAATAAGAGTCACCTTGAGCTGCTGATGTCCTTCTCACTTTAAAAAAACCCTAAAAGTCCTTGTATAAAGGGTTAACCTGGCCATAAATCAAGGTTTGGCTTTTAACTTCCTTATATACTGAAATGTTCTTGGTAGAGTTTTGAAGAGAAAGCAGTCACTGAGCCATATCTTTCAACTTCATATTTCTTGAGCATGTCATTCCCAAGAGGGCTCTGCATTTCACCAAACTCCTGAATGATTTTCAGACTTGATACTAAAAGTTCTCAGCTCCTCTGACAGATTACATGAACAGACAAAATGAAAACACCTTCTTCAAACACAGTTATTTTACTATGATTTTCATCTGAAAGAATAATACGTCTTTAAACATGTATACTACCCTTTTTTCAAAATGCTGACTGATGTATATTTCAGAACTGTTCAAAGATTAACTTCAGGTAATGAGCCTTCTCAGTGATCTCAACAACCCAAGGTTCCTCTTAGCTGTCAGAGCCAGTCTCAAGGTTGCCGAAATGTTAAGATATGGAAATGATATCAAGAGACAGAAACTTGGAAAAAAGGCTTGATAAATAGCCTTTGTCTAAAATGCTAATTCCTCCCCTCTGGAAAAAGCCCAACTACAACTCGACGCCGGACTCTCCCCCGCCAAACTGCAAACAGGCCAAGGGCGGCAAAAGAGAGTCTGCATAACTCAGCCTCAAACATATGGCCCGCGCTGGTTAAGGTTCGCTTCAGAAGGAAGAATAATGCAGAACACCAATTACACACTTAACTTTGTAAATGAGCAGCTCAACCTACTGGGATTCTTCCAATTCATTAATCTCTTTACTTTGGCAAAAATTTTGTTGCCCACATTCTGATGCTGAAATCGTATTTTAGTCCAACAAAGACGGCCGAACATCTAAAGTCCACTTTCATGGTTACAATCGAGGAAAGTCACAGTGTTGAAGTAACCACACAACTGATACAACTCTGTTAACATTTCACCCGTACAAAATAGATTTACTGTTAAACGACTTGTAGATGCAACACAACTGCAGCCATTGATTTTGCATATTATTTCTGGTTAGGGCTAAATGACCCGAAACAACACCACCTTATCAAATGTTACCCACAAAACAAGCAGCAGAAACTAGTCAGATAAAGTTTATTTGTTTTATTTTCTGGTGGTAGGTTTATTGTTGGTACAGCATGTTTACCTTTCCACCACAGGACCATATTACCCTCATCAGTCTTTCTTTTGGCATCTTTGCTGCCTCACACACAGTACATTACAAAGTATGCCATTTATTTTCATATTGATCAATATAATTAGATGCATTTGGGGCTAGCTTTCCAACAACTGAACTTTAATTTCTGCTGAAAAAAGCATCCACAGTGTTTGGCCACCAGCCTCATAGTGCGCCACTGAGCAGGTGGCATTGATGTCGTTTTTGTGTTTTATTGGAAATATTGTAATTACGAGTTTTGAACTTCTAAATGGCATGACCTTACTTGTAATTATGACTGGGAAACTGATGATTGGATGCTTAATGTCAGCCATTGTTTGTCATTCAAGTTAATTAAATCCATAATGGATACAGTGTTGTAATGTCAATGCGCTGCATGTTGAGCCATGACACAGCCGACTCCTCTGAATAAACCCAATATGAGTGTTCTGATAACATGAACGTACATAAATTATAACACAAATCTTTCTATCTCTACCAGAAGTTCTCAGGACTGTAGGAAATCATGCCTTTGTCTTTTGTGCCACCTAAAGCTAAACAGACACGGTGATAGTAACCGTTTTCTCACAACACCAGACTGTGCAGCCTCACACACAGGTGAGCTGAAGAGCAAATCTGCTGTGTTATAAGCCCAACTGTGACTGTGACGCTGATGACACCTGGGTCATAATGCTGCAAATGCAAACTGCTAAATTTAATCAGTGGGCAAGAGGCTCAGTCAGGAATGTGTCGACTTTTAATTCAATAAAAGATATTCAAGATTATATCTTCAAAGGCCACCAAAAAAACTGCAATCTTAAATAGAATACTATAAAGGTCATTTATAAAGATGAAATCCCTGCCTGGACAATTGGAGCGATCAGCACAACACAGGTTAGTGTTGAGAGCCGGATTTCTAATTAACTGCATTTTTAACAAGGTTACATTAAATCCATGTTTCAAAATGGGAAGATAGAAAATACACACCTGCTTTGTCCTTCATATTCAGTATAAATGTTACCCTTCGTCCTCCATTGGCAATGGATTCCACAAACGACTATAAATTAGTGGCAGAGTATGACTGCATCTAACACAATTCAAGTTGTTTTGTTTTTTAGCCTAGTTTTGTCAGATTTTGCCAACTTCTGTCAGAGATTTATGTGACTTGTATAATTTTGTTTGTTGTGTGACATACAGCAAACTATATTCTGCAGCATAGTAATTCTAAAATGGCAGCGAAATACCTGCTGGGTCTGAATGCTGTATAGGCTCGGCGGGGTGTTGTAAGCCTGTAATTAGGGACCGCACATTTGTGTTTGTGTGTGTAGGTGTATGAGTGTGTGTGTGTGTGTGTGTGTGCACTGAGGGCACTGAGGGGGGTAGTGGTCCAACACCGCAAGCAGCGTTCAAAACATCTGTCAAAGGATAAACCTCTGTCAGCGCCCGCTGTGCAGTTAATAAAGTCAAACTGTGACTAAATGAGATTTACCTTCCCTTTCTTTTTCCTAACAATCTGCACTTTATTGCTGCAAAGTCAGATGAATATGAGGATAATGTTTTTCCTTAATGACAGATAGTGAAGGAGAGGGACAAAATAATTAATGTAAATTATGGCAAAAAATAAAGCTGTGCTGATCTGTGTTTTCTTGAAATCACAGTGGTGGACACTGGTGGATACACAACTTTAAAAAAAATCATACAATGAAAGTCATACATCAACCACCTTTCTTGTTTACCACTACATCACTGGAGAAAAAGAAAAAGCAAGAGAAACACCAGAAAGAGATAGTGCGGAATAAACACAAGAAAGAAAAATGAGAGGGAAGGAGAGGGAAAATGGAGAGAGACAGGGCAGCATTTACAAAAAAAAAAAAAAAAAAGTAAGGACACAGAAAGAGTGAGACGTGGTGGAGCGAGGCGGGTCTTTATTTACACTGTAGGATTTATGGCGTCCTGCGTATGCTGTGTGGCATGGGAGCCATCGCCTCCTGGCCGGAGGAAGCAACATCATTTCAAGCTCGAGTGCCCGCTGCGCCGTCAAGTGTCCTGCCAAAAAGCGCACGGCTGCAGAATACCAACAAAATCCACTGACCTTTTCCCCAACAACTGCTGTGTTCATCTGAGTCACAGCACAGAAAGGCCTCTCTCTCATTACACTGGAGCCTCTGTCTCCCCGCTGACTCTAAAAGCTCACAGCCGACATGACTCTCCCATCACATCCGCGCATGTTACCGTCAAAAAGGGGGTTTTTCCACGATATGCCGCCGATCTCTGAGGAGGAAGCAAATGGTTTTTTAGAGCGTTCCCGCTGAAACCAGACATGCAACTTACATTTTTGTGGGCTCAAATCGCATGATTAAAAGGAGCTTCGCTACTTTGGTTGTCCTGATGTCCATCAATGTTGAATTTTTGACATTTTACCTGTGTCTCGCAGAGTGTACTGAACATGTGACCAGAGTCTGTCAGGTTTTAAAATATGTACACCTTCACTGTTTGTTATATGATTGCTGTACAATTCCAAAGCAATGCAACACTAAGGGTTTATTGATATATGGAAATAACAGAATAATAGGAGTGAGTATATTGCACCTTTTACTTCATTACAAAATATGTGTCTGTAGTCAGTTAGTGATGTAGCATGAGGTACTGTTGCTGTTTAATATATATTAATGTGTATGTTACATGGCTGTGATCTAAGTCTAAATAGATCACAGCCATAAATGTAACTAGTGATTTTGACACATCAAACAACATCTTCAAAAAATATACCTCACAAACGTGTAGCATCAACGTCTATTAAAGTTTATGGCTAACCCCTTCAGCCGAGTGCTGCACTCTGTTCAAAGTGCTTCTTGGTGCTCGGCGATGTGTTTATCAGAGCTTTTAGCTGGATGCTGCATGTTGCTGCTTGAAATTGGGGAAAAAGAACAGTTTTATCATGCCATGCACTGGTGGAAGTAAAAACGCTGATGATGGCTCTGCACCCGTAGACCAGCGCGTACAATACCTCGGCAAAAAGAACAACCCAATGAAACGCAGCCATCATTTATATTATTAGTTTCACCTGTGGCAGACAAGTCAAAACGTCCGTCATTAGCGGGGTCTATTAACGTGATTAGGCCGAGCTCAGGCTTGATGGATGCACAGACTGTAAGATAATGAGGGCGGAGGCAGCGCCATAATTGTTCCAACGCAGTCAATAACATCACATCTGACATGTTCCCCTGCTTCGCTCTCTTCATCTTCCTGCCCCAACTTCCACCTTCAGATTTATTTTCTACAAACAGGACTTTTAGAGTCTACTCATTTCACTGGAAATTACTTTGAGGCTATCTCAAAACATCAGAATGAATATGAAACAACTCTCTAAATCACTCTCAACAAAAAATAAACATTATAATCTTCTTAAGAGTAGTATTTATCATGCTGATATTTACAGAGAGACAAAAATCTCTCAAGTTCATATCTCTTTGTTTTGTGCTGCTGTCTGTCTCAAGTTTACATAAATCATCTTTACAGTTAAAGAACATGATTTGCATTTTAAGAAAACAACCGTAGTATTAAAAAATTCATGACACCATCTTGTCTGCCTAACACTCACAGCGAGACAGACATTCGCCCAGCTCATCACATGCAGCTACGGACTGGCATCCTTTCTTTCTGTGGGGACGTCGAGCCAGTTGATTGGCTAAGTGGTCCCTGGCTGCCGCACCTGGACTGACTGTCTTTTGTCGCCATGTTTGCTCATTGTAACAGTGGTTTCACATTGAGATCAGCCAAGCTGATAGCCGCCCGGCTGTGTGTTAATAATTACACACACAGATGGTGACGGGGTTGCTGCCAGTGGTCTCGTTGTTGGTGGCGATGAGGCTGTTTTGTCTGATCATGTATCTTTTGTCCTGTAACTCCTCTTTGCTTCTGTCTGTTTTGCCATCACAAAGTCTATATTTTTATCCCCAGTCTGATTTCGAAGTGATGCTATCCTGCGTATATGCAGTGTACGTACGAGTATCTTTTATATATTTTATAAACCATAATGTGGAATATGTTCTGTTCTATTTATGTGTAAATATGTACACTGGCATAGTTTTATAGGTGATAATATATTCATACAACAGTTTACTATTATGTGCAATATTCTTCATGTGCAGTATCTTTTTTCTTGGAAATAGTTTGTCATCAATGCAAATGTGTCAGACTTGGCTCATGCTTTTTATACAGCAGCTCCTGTGCTTATTTTATCTTGTTACTCAAGACACTTTAGACAGTTTTTATTACTTATTATCGTTAATATTTTCTTTCCAGTACTCTGGCACAACAATTTCCTTTCGGATCAGTAAAGTTGTTCGTATATGTATTTATAGTCCCTCCATTAGATTCTTCCAGCATTTATATACAGTAATATTAAGATTCATGACCAGATAAAACATGATAATACAGTATGTTTATGTGCTGTTTGTTACCAGGTAACATAATTAGGGGACATAATTGTTTCTGTAAAGTCAGATCTTATGGGCGAATAAGATTTGTTTACAGGAAGACAATAATAGTTATGATTAGCATGCTAACAAGAAAACACTATCTAATCATAATGAACAACATGTATCGATGAAAAAAGAGATGTTTCCTTTAAAAGTTACAAAACTGCATAATAATAAGGTCTCTTTCTCCCTTTGGACTAAAATAACTGGTAGAAAGTCTTTGGTTTCAATCCACTGAGGACTTATAAACATTCATCGAGCATTTTAAAAAACAAAATAAATGCTTTAAAGGAAAATGTCTTTTTCAAAAACAAGTATCTTACTTTTCTTAACATGGTCGTTGTTTATGGTCAGTCATAATCATCAAAAACTGACCCAGACCGACCACTGTAATTGTCTGTCTGCAGGTGTATATACTTAAGAACCATTTTTTTCAGATTTAATGAATATTTTCATTATTTACTAATAGTTCTTATTCACTAATGTAAAACGCTGGAAAATGAGGAGCAATGAAGACTCTAACTAAAATGTTAGTACTGTATAGTGAAAGGCTGTAATATCCAGAAAACAGATATTTTAAACTAGTTTATTTGACAAAGAAGAACCAAAAGGAAGTTGAAAGACTGTTTGTAGGTCTCTGCGTTTGCTGTTTGTAATAGTCTCTAATAGTTTGAGAAGTTCTGGCATGAGTGCTCAACTTCATGATGTTCATGTGCATGTTGTTTATATTGTTAATGTTGTTTAGGCAAATCACACTTAGTTTAGCCTTTTATTTACTTTATTTACTGAAGTGGGTTTTCACATTCCTAACATTGTTCCTGATTCCAGATATCAACTAATGTCCTCTTAAAATGTGTGGTAGTTTTTGTGTCTCCGAGCGTCCTGAAGGACTGCACACGGACAGACAGAAAGTCTGAAAGACTCGGGAGAAGGTTGCAGAATAACACTCGTCTGCAGCACTAATACAATATCACCACCTGTCTGTCTTCACGCCCCGTCTGACTGCGGGTCTAGTGCGACCGACTGCCAAAAGAAACGCAAGGCAACTGGCCGGCCTCCGTAAAAGCTTCCCTGTCCGACACTGTCATCAAGGACGTCGGCTCCCCGCACTGTGGTTCAAAGTTGTCTGAAAGTCATGTCTGGAGGAAGACACAGAGTTTGGGAAGTTAAGAGGCCGTGATAACAGCATTAAACGCCTCGCCACCACCGCGACCACCGACCGGCCGCGCCCAGGCACCAGGGAGGGAGGCCGCAGAGCCCCCCCGAGGAGGCGGACTGGCAGGGGTTGCAAGTGCGGGCAGCAAACCAAAGTGTTCGGGGTGCGCTGGGAAGGTTTGGCTTTGTGCTGCGAGAAGTGACCGAGATTAATGCCGGCACCCACGGGTGAGCGGGTCCATAGCGGTGTGACGCTCTCGCAGTTTTTTGCCCGTCCCGCTGCGCGCTGGCTAAAGACGCTCTGTTGTCCTTGAAACAAATGATTATTCAGCATGTTGCTCCACTCTGATGAGAGAAAGAGACAGACCATCTAATAGAGACTAACAATCGTCGCTTGCTCAATTTTAGGCCCATAATTCATGCAAATGCGCCGGGGGAACGTCCCTTTGTCGAATTCTTCTCTTTCGCTCCGGCTTTTGCTGTCTTATAGCTTTTGCAGATTGACTTTGTGTTCGACTTTGCTCGCCCAACCCAGCCCTCGCTCTTGATTGTGTTTTGATGAATTACGTCTTGTTATGTAATTTCACTTTTTATTTATTTGTCCGTTTGCTTGCCTGTTCGCCGGGCTCTCTTCAACATTTGTACAGGGGTACGAGGACGATGCGCGCTGAATTGATAAG
>JBAJHX010000067.1:17694753-17761401 GCA_037176925.1 Amniataba percoides | reverse complement strand
TTTCGTTTCTAGCCCATGTTTTTCTACATGTGTTGAAATGACAATAAAGAATCCTTGAATCCTTGAATCCTTGAAAATGATGTCAACAAGTGAAAAAAACTCAAATTTGAGAGCCTGGAAGAAGCAAATATTTGGTATTTCCATTTTAAAATTGACTAGAAGTAGAACTAGTGACTGGACTTCATGTGTCCACTGTAGCACCGATTCAAAGCACATCTTTACATGCATGACAGCACTTTCAATACTACGTGGGCTTCACACTTTGTGTGTGTTTTTCATGTACTCCATTGCACTAAAGGCTGCATACTAAGTATTGTATGTGGCAAGTGAACAGTTAATTCTATCACTGACGACCTTGGATAGACTGGAATCACACGTCTCATTTTAGCGTCAAACCTCTAAAACCCAATTTTCATCAAAGTACCAACAACTCATGTTGCTCTGCTTCATTTGAATTTAGTTCTCACCTGTTTGTGACTCTCCACCCAACAGTGAACTCGGCACTGGGCACCAAAATGTTACAAAGGCGGCAATGCCAATTCAAAGATCAGGAAATGATCCACGCAGGGTGTCCACAAAAATAGAAACCTTACATCTAGAACAGTATAACTGTGGTGAATAAGTGATTCTAATTGGCCTTAGGGTGAACATTATTTTTTGATAAATGCATTCCTCTTATATTGGAGTTCCAGTGGTGGAAATGAGGTCAGCACCAGTTTTTCACTTCCTGCAACCAGATTTATCCTGCCAAAATTCAAGCTGTGAACTTTCCACTCTGTCTAACCTTTCATGCCGCCAATGCAAACACACAGATGCAACTCTAGTATTACGACTGCAGTGCTAAATGCCACAGAGCACAAGAGATTTTTTTCCAGACATTTGTTCTTTGAAGTGGACAGACGCCCTCAGTGCATCTCAACTTAAGGAGACACCAGTGGTCGAGTTACTGCCAATAATTAAAATCTGACCTTTAACAGCAGACAGTCTCTTGGTCTCACTGTTGTAAGGATGCTACATGAAAGGTGCATGAAATGACAGACACACACACAGCCACAAGGTCCCACACAGACATGTCTGTTCTTGCAAAAAACAAACTCACATTTACCCATGAACACAGGGTTGTGCAGCCCTCCTCTAGTCCTCTTGCTGTTGTCTCCTGACAGCATTTGTTCTTTTTTTCCACCATTGTCTAACCTGTCAAGCCCTGCCAAAATATGTTTTCTGTCTCCCTGTGGCTCTGTGCACACAGACGCTACCTTCCAATTATCTGAAGAGAGAGGCAGACAGAAAACTGGGTTGATAAATCTGAGGAGCTTTTGACAGTGAAATGTTTCACAAGGTGATTCTTTTCCTTTTTTTCCTTCTTTCCTCCCTTCCTTACCTTTCGTCCTCATGTATCATTTTTCTGGATCCTTCCTTATGTGTCACATAACTCAACCTTAGTTACCTGAGTGCTCTTTCCTCTGTGTGTCTTTCTCAGACAAGAGGCTCATAGCTCGCGAGGCTAAAAAAGGTGAGTCTGACTGCGTCAAAAAAGACGACTGGGTTCTAATTATTGAGTTTGCAGCGTCACTGCTGTGTGTGTTTGCATGCACGACGCTCCATATGGATGTGAATGTGGGGCATTTAATGTGTTCATGCCTAATGTGAGTGTGTTTGTTCACATACCAAAGGTCTAGCCATCTGCCATTTCTCAGAAATGTGCAGGGAAAATGCCCCACTGAACTGAGCAAAGTAATTAAGCCAGAGTGGTCTACTAGAAGAAGCAGAAATACTCATTCTTTGGATGATGTGAGGCTAAAATATATCATTTAAGTTCATAAAGATCAAGATCAAGAAGAGTAACAAAAACATGAATCCACTGGCGATATTTCAATAAAACATAATACACTTAAATAAACTTATAAATGTACTTAATAGATAAATTTATAATAATCATAAATGAACTAAAGCATGAAATTGAGTTTCTTAATGTTTTTTTCCCCAAAAAATGAACATGTAACTTTACAGTAGGCCATTGTGAATTGCTTTCATAGCTATATAAATGGAGACAGTCAAGACTGCATCTGAGCAGTGATTATCAATATTGATACGACATCTTGTATAATCACTAAAGCTCATATGTCTCCTTAGAGGCTAAACTAATAGCAGAGAGCATTTACAGGGTTTCAAATGATACCATGAGGGCCATGCTATCTTTTTCAAACCAATTGGGACCGGAGCCAAAGCACCAGCAGCAAAGGTGCACTTTTCTCACCAGCTAATGACCATAAAGTGAATATACATCTCCTCACCGTCCCGACCACTAAATCTGCAGGAAAAAAAAAAGGCCTCTTCTCCATCATGGCGGTAACCCACAGCGGAGATGATATAATGTGTTCGTAAAAATGTGGTCTGGGGAGAGGCACAAACTCTCAGCTTTTTTCCATCAGTGATAATTTGTTTTCCCCGGGAGGTCCCCAGGCCCGGGTTTTACCCGCCGCCTCGCCTGCTTGGCTCCCAGCATGCAGCGGGGTGCGAGAAGTGCGCCTCTCTGGTTCATATCCGTCATTATAATGGTTTCTGTCCTCGCCGGTAGGCCTGTGGCCACTGATGAATAGGAAAGGAGTCATTTATTTACATTGCTTCCATTTTCATATATTCTTAGTCCGCTGTCCACGCTGAATACTGAGTTTTGTTTCACGTCCTGCTGCCTATAGGCTCCATGTTTTTTGCCTGTAGTTTAATCTATTATCCTGTAATGCTTAGTTATTAATGAATCCAGGAAAATGTTTGGATGACATCATAGTTTTCCATGCTGCTATGTCAGGAAATGACATGTTCACGTGTGAAGAACATTATAAATTCATAAATCTTTCTACAAAATGTATTAAATAATCAGCTTCACTTTTTTTTACAGTAGATTTCAGCCCACTAGTTTGCACAACTGAAGATTCACCTTGTGACTGGGACTTTTCCAAACACAAGCAATCTGGTTAAAAATGGCCACTGCACAAATTAATCTGAACCACATACGGTGATTGAAGTGAAAAGTCATAAAAGTCAGTGATCTTACATGTAGGCTTAGGATTTGTTTCTTTGAGATAAGTAGAATAGATAATATATAGAACTGACATTGTTTAAAACTTAAACTGCCCTACATGTCAGTTTTAAAAGTCTGGGGTGAAGGATGGTCGTGCAGCACATCAGCCCCCCCATGAAGGAGACCAGAGTTTGTCTCCTGTCAGATTTCTGCACCGAGTTCTTAACTCAGTTTTTAATCATTTTCTTTGCTATGACTTCCTCTCTCCCTGACTTTAATCATGATAACAATGCACTGCGCAATGCACATGCAGTGTAAAAAGGAAGAATGTGTAGTCATTGGTATAAAAAAAAAAAAAAAAAAGTTTTTACTAATGGCTTGGGTTGGGTCATTGGGACTGTGGCGCATCAGACACAGCGCCATCTATAGTAAGGTTGTTGTGATTAGCTGGAAGTCACTGCTGATGAAGTCACCAAAAAGTTTAATTCGATTCTCTGATTGCTTTTATTCAAAAATGGAAAGAAAATGCCTTCCTGAACCAGCTTATTAAAGTCATATAAAGTCAAATTCAGTTCAGCTCTCAAAGTCTCTGATTGGCTCAGTCATTCACAAACTGAGAAATACACACTGCCTTTTTTTTTCATGACTCCCACGAGTGACAGGAACTCGCTAAATTCTAAAAACTCAGTACTTTTAATGATGTTAATCATTTTGCCTCTGAGGGATTCAAAGTCAAGCAAAGTCAGAGTAAAAAGCGTTTAATAATACAAATCCTGAGTGAGAAAAAACAGAAAAAAAAACATACTGTTTTTTAACCCTCGACCTGAGGCAGCGGAGCACTTTGGAGTTACAGACAGAGAGTTAGAGAAGACAGAGACAACAGGACAGAATTGGAGGAGCTTACAGTATTTGACAGAAAAAATTAAGACCATTGAAGACCTTTTTACTTAAGGAGCTTACACCAAATTACTCATTCAGACACATTAAGACAAACCGTCTTAAGGCTGGAACTTATCCCAGCACGCTGGGGACGAGAGGCGAGGTTCGACTTGGACGCCTCATCGAGCTGCGACAGGGTAAAGTCATCCAAACTTTGCGATTGTTTGTCACTGTTTTCCAGAGCAGCACGAGTGTCCTCTATTCTGACTCCTCTGTCAGCAGGATGACATAGTTTGCCGTGCCTTCCAAAAAACGTGGCGTAAATGAGGCGTTTTTTTGATCTCCCACTAGCGTGATTAAGGCTCGGTTAGGAGAGAAAAAGCGCTCGCCAAAGGTCAGGAGACTGTTGCGGTCCTTGCCATACAGCCTGACTTCCTGCCTACCAGCTTTGCAGCTGTATAACAACGTCCCTCCACTTCCACACCTGCTAAAAGAGACGTGGATTAAGCTGGAGGAGTGATTTTGAGAAGTCTGTTTCGACAATTCAATTCTCATTTTTTGCAGCAACAACAACAAATACAAGCGTCACCACTGAATTCAGGCTCACCGCAGTCACCTCTAACAAAGGTTTTTCACGTTTTTTACAAAACGTTCACAGATGCACTGCTCTAGGCAACGATTTACCTTTGAAGAAACTGAACCGAGCTAAATGATTCATTAACATTTTGCTTTTGACACCTCAAAGACTACTGTTCTGATGTATAGACCGTTCTGGGTGTGAGCTGAGCTGATATAGACATCAAGCCCATCACAGCTGCCAACAAAAACTTACAGGCACATGATGAGCTAAGCATGCTGCAGACGAGACACATTCAGCGGCGTTAAGCAGCGGCTGTGTTGTGTTTTTTTCTGCAGACGGGCTGCTTCCTCTGGCGCCGAAGCTTCGCTCGTTCTCGCTACCTTGGCTGCGGGCAACGCACTTTGAAGGCAGACAGCTCATCAAGGTGAGTGGCACGATGAGTGACAGGTTGAGGACTTAACAAAATGAAGCGGGAGAGGGCGGGGCCTGTCTTGTGCTTCCTGTCTCGAGGGGTGAAGAACAGAAGGCGCATGCATAAACTTTGTGTGGCACTTAAGGAGTTTGAAGTAACAGCCAATAATGCGGACAGGAAGACAGAGAGACCGAAAAGAGAGATGAAGAGGAATTCGATGGACGTTTGGCCGGGAAGTGAGACGAAGAGATGTGGCGAACAGAGAGAAGAGAGACTGAGCGGAGAGTAAAGACAGAGAGATGGATGATTGCTGAAACATCTTATCAAACTTAGATTATGTTTGTACATTACTGAGTCCCAAAAGTCCGAGTTCCCTTGACCCACAACCTCCCCAGCTGCTGTTGTAGAATATTTGAGTCTCTTCAGCCTGAAACAAATCAATAAAGAATTTTCTATAAATGAGTGTCAGTGTGTTAAAAGAATACAGAAAATGGCAGCTTGCCACACTAGAATAAAGAAAAATTACAATAGTTGGTCCTCGAGTTAGAGGGTCTGCAGTGGGCACACACACACACACACACACACACACACACACACACACACACACACACACACACACACTAGGTTTTCTTACATGCTCACATGATTCATTCATCTTCTTAACACCCTCCACTACATGCCCGACTCTCGCCGTTTAAGACACGTCCAGCTGCTCCTGCTCGCGTAGTGCACGACTGAATCACCTTGGATACAAGTTTCACAGCTGTCATGTGCACACGGGGTGCACATATTAAAAGGAAAAAAAAACTGAATAAAAGAGCGGAGGAACACATCAAATGCAGATGTTTCCGTACAAAGGCCCTACAGAGTGTTTTACTGAGTACGATGTCATGTGACGACAAGTGAAATGATGTCAATGAAACGCTGCAGCCTTTACAGTCACCTGTTCTCAACCCAGCTTCACGCCTAGAGAAGATTTCAGACCAGCGTGTCAGACATTGTTCTCCACCAGCATCATCATAACACCAAATAACACTACATGAACTCCAATCTTCTAATCTATTCAGAGAGACAGTCTCTGATGCTGTCTGTCCTTTTCTTATGTCTGGCTGCACTTGTTTTTCTCTCTACATGCTCTATCTGGGTAATATCACGGAGGCATAATATAATTGAGATCAAGATCTCTTTTGTAAGAGAGACCTGATTAAATGAAGGTTGTTTATATAAATGAGGGACTATTTTGTGGAGGAATGGTGGTCATAGAGATCCACAGACTTGACAGGGGGCGCTGAAGCTGTTCTGGAGGATTGTGATTACTCAATACTGCGACACTATGTCTTGGTTTTTCTCGTAACTTGTCACCAATTTGTAGTTCGCACCACCGCAAACAGCTCTGCGGACGTGTTTATAAGGTTCATATTTCTATTTAATTCCTATCCTTTTGACCCCAAACTACTTTGTGTTGGATTCAAAAAGCAGCCAGTTGTCTCAACCAGCAGCGTGCTCATGCGGCTCTGATGTTGTTTTGTCTGGTTTGAGGATAAATATAAAACATAAAAATAAAACACATCTAATTTTTTTTTTTTTACTGAATCGTGTTAGCTTCAATTTGTCATCTATACCTGCATTTTCATTGTGGAAATAGCTCATTTTGTAATGTTGATTTCAGACACACCATTTCATTACACAACCATTTATCCTACCTTGACTTGAGACATTCATGCACATATTTGTCTTTTCTAAGCAGCAATAGGGGACTAAACAGGCACAGTGAAGTAAGACGTGTGTTTTGTGCGCTGCGGCATAAATGCAGTTTTTCATCCAACTCTTATTGTTGAATATGTTTATGTATTGTGTGTATATGTAGTTTGATTTTATATAGTCATAAGTTACCAAGCTTTTTATAAAAAAAAATAAATAAAAAAAAACCAAACAGCTCCAGAAATAGATCAAGATACATGATCCACTTTACTGGATTTTCTCTCCTTGCGAGGTCATTTAAGTACAGAGGCAGGCTGTGGTTTTAACACAGCTACAGTCTCATGCATCAGGCATGAACCACTGACAGATTAATTTGCGAATCAGTCCTCGCCGGAGGACAAATGAAAGTCAGGAGCCATAAAACTCCTAACAAGTTTATTTTCCAACATCCGCCGAACAGAGCGCCGCCGCCATTGATGCTCTCGCTCTTTCTTCTATTACAGAATGCAGCGTTTTTGAAGGTACAAAACCACTCGAACACAGCGATACCAGGCCAGCTGGATCCTCTACATTACAATTCTGCCTGGTGAATCCCTTTCACATAGAGCACTTTTTTAATGAAGTGAGCCCTCTGATGCGGTTATCTACAGTGGCAATGCCGTATGCATATGTCTCAATTCTCCTCCGTGGGATTATAGCAGCTAGAAGAGTCACTCTGCTGTCTTTAACTGTGTCAAAGACTGTGTAGGTGTATGCGTATGGACATCAATAGTGATGCTGGGAATCCCAGCTTATTCCAAAAAGTACTTCTGAGTTCCAAAAATGAAGCACATGAGGGTCCACATTGTTAACTTTGAGCACAGACATCGTCCAAAGGAAGTTATGTTGAGAGAAAGTTTGCCTTCATGGTAAAGAGGTAACTTTGCCATCTATAAACTTAACTTCACTAATACTAACATAACTAAATACACACTGCAGATTAAGAGCCATCCTCTTGTTCAGAGGTCTGACTACAAAGGGGCATGAGCATCACTTCAGCAAAGCAACAGCAGCTTACAAATTCACTGCATTTTTGTTTTTCCATTTACATGACATCTCAAACTGATATGTCTGATTACAATCTGATATCCATTGATCATAGATGTTGTAGTTTACTGTGACTGCATTTTAAGACATATCAGCTGAGCCCACCAGGTCAGAAACCTGCTTACAGATAAAAATGTTTTAATGCAACCAAGTTTCAATGCAACTTCACATATGTATATATTTGGAAAATGTTATACAGCTTAAATTCTGCCTTTACTTCCTTGCCAGTTCTTTCTCTTTGCTTCTATTCAGAGTAAAAATATCTAATCACATCAAGCTGCATGAAAGTCATATATATGGCTACCATTCCCACACAGTCTAAAATCTGTAAGAAGCTTTGGATGCAGGTGACAGATAACACAGAATGTGTTATATCCTATCTTGCATTCATATTATCTCTATACATACACACACACACACACACACACACACACACAAACGGTATAAAAAAAACAAAATACATCTTTCTTTTTTTTGTCCAGTCTGAGGATGAATACTCTCTGAACATTTTGCTGTCTCATTCACACGGAGTGTGATGGGATACGCTGACTGGAAGCGGCTCAAAGTGGCTAACAGAGCATGGTGTCACCCACATCATAATCCCACTCTGTTTGACAACACTGCATTTAAATTAAATCCTACACGGATATGTTGGTCTAAAAAATATATCCTATGCTGGGCCTTAAGCATGACGGTACCATTATGCAACCATTTAATGTGGTGTAATGGATGATGCATAACCTTTTCCATGGTTGAATTTCCTTTCTTGCACCATAATCCACGTACCTGCTAGAAGCACAGACATCTGCTGTCAGAATAAAAAAAAAGAAAAACATCAAACAGCTACGAAAGCAAGCGTCCTGCCATTACACGTAGGTGAGGGTTTTGTGAGTCGAGTGAAATGGATGCTCGAGTCAGCTGTAAGTGGATTATGCACTTTAGTGAAATTTTCCCTTTTTGAATATTTTTTTTAAATTTGAATGGACATTAGATAAATATAGCAGTCACATAAAATTTAACAAAATAATCACTAAGCTCTTTTACTCTGTGTTGTGTTATTGCTGTTTTACTGCTGTATTTTAGCTGTTTGTTGTTTTTATTGTGGCTTAGTCACAACCCTAAGCAATGATTTTAAGTGCAGAGAGACTTTCATCTTGTTAAATAAAAGTTTAATAAAAAAACATTCATGGTACAGCATAAAACACGAACACCTTCCAGACATTTGTTGATGCAACTCAGCCACATGACTCATCTTCCAGACTGGAGCCGATTCACATTATCCTCTGAGGAGTAAATTATGATTTTTGGTAATGATTTGGAGAGGACAAAGAAGAAAAGAAAAGCCTCACAAGCTAAACTTATGATGTCCTAAAATGGCCTCCGTACGGAGTGTGAAGCCATAACAATTCCAATCAATTTGCTATGTAATAAATAGTTGAAACACATGCCATTGATAGTCTTTGCTAGTAAACAGCTACCACCTAGAAATAGTCTGCAACAAGAGTGCTGTTTTTATACTGCTGAAGTCATTTCAGAGTAATAGTGATGCCTTATGTTGTACTCTCTTTTACAATAAGTACCACATATATTACAACAGGCCAGTGTGAGAGCCAGGATGAACAGTACACTATAGATATCACACACACACCCACACCATTATTCCAAGTGCAAAGTGTCTTTATTAGAGCTTGTGTGGTGGCGGACAGTCCTGGATCTGAGTTTGATTGAGCTGTTACTGACTTCCAGCCAATCAATCTGACATGCTCCAGGCATCATTTACTGCCTGCACTGTCTTCCAGATGGGGGATGTGGTGGGTGAGGGCGGTGGATTACCTTATGCCATGCTTGTTAAAAGCTTTTATTCTCTATAATCATCTCTTCCTGGGACACACAAAACTCCCTTAATTAGGATCCAAGACTTTATTTCCCTCTCTGAGTCTTTTAATTCCACGTCGTAATATTCAAAGCAAAAGCTTTGAGTCAAAATTAGCTTCTTTTTTTTTTGGCAAGAGGGTACGAACGGAGCACCTGTGCAGGTCAGAGGAGGCAGCTTGCAGGCGCTGGTGTTATTGCCGCAGGCGAGAGGCTATGAGAGGAGGAAATGAGTGTTGGAGTGTTTTAATAAGGGTTTCTTCTTTATTCAGTGCTTTATAGTGGAGAGGTGGGATGGATAAACCCATCTGGAGTAGCGTTTTCCCTCTGGAGAAGGTGAAGCTTGCAAATGATGCTTTTACACAATGACACTTTAGACAGCTATTTGTAATATTCAGTCGGCACATTCAAAGAGTCGCTGAGTGAAGTGTTTGGAAGTGTTGCAATTTTTTAAACTTTTTTCCACTCACATTTTGTTTCTCTGAATTCTGTTGAAGCCACTGCTCCTATTTTGCTCTTCAAGCTCTTAAGTGTGCTTTCATTACTGGTGCTTTTATTCTGACATGCATGCTAAGGACTGTTGGGTTTCTATCCCTTTTTCTAACCCATTGATTTTATTAGTGCAAATCTCATTGATATCCCACTTTTCCTTGACTGTTTAGAGACCTATAAGGTTTTATTTTAATCAGACATCATAAATCAACATTTACACAGCCTGGTCTCGCCACACAGCACATGAAAAACACACCAATTTCTCAAGACATTTTGTGTGTGTCTGCAATGCATTTTTTTGCTCTTCACGCAACATTTCACACTGTAGTCTGTAAGAGAAAAATAGATCTACATATTGTGTCCTGAGTAAAACGTCCAAACTGACCTCTTTTAAATGACATACATAACTAACACAATATAACTTAGATAACCTTCTTAGGTCCATGTAACCTAAATTGCATACATGATTTAACTGATGTAGCTTAAAATCAAAATAGAATATTTTTGTAAACCTAACCAAGTAGTTTTCATGCCTAACCTAATCAAATCCAAAACCAGTCCTTTCCTGCACATAAAAAACAACAAAAACATGTGAAACACTTAACATGCACAGACATGACGTGCAAATTGTTCTTACAGTAGTGTACTATTTATACACTATCCCTTGTGCGAACATTTATAACACACAGACCCACACACACATATTTAGAAACATCTGCCGACTGAAACACCATCGTCTTCAATAAATCATGTTTTTCTGTTTTTATCCATTACAGAGTACAAAGAAATAATGTGTTGAGTGCCAAAATTAAATGCAAAGAATATAGTTCCTGGAGCATTAATACATGATAAATGCATCAAGAGGGATTTTTACATGCTTTTCCACCATACTGTCAGAAAATACACACACACCAACTGCAACCCATTTCTGCAAGACATGACTTTTAGTCATGCGTCTCTTCCATTAAGAGGGGAACAAAAGTAGCTTTTCAGCCCACAACGGATTTGTACTGTTTTAAAAAAAATAAATAAATGAATAAAAAATGGAGGATTGTGGGCAATCTTCTGAAAGGCTCACTGACTCACAGGGACGGAGGAACCCTGCTGGTGTCAGTTTGAAGACAGATTGTCCACCCAGACCCCGATAGCATGTGACAGGGAGCTGCCACACTACTACAGATATATCGTAGAGGGGAACGCGGGAAAGAGCTTGACATGACGCTTCAACACTAACTGGGAATTCTGTTTGATACCACTGACATGAGCGTCCATGACATTTTTTTCTAAGGAGCATGGAAGTAACTTTGTCCTCTTCCCTCCATCCACTCTCTCGATCTGCTTATTCATTATTAGGGTAATAAAAATGTGAGAGAGCACGTCTGGGATTTGCATTCAGGACTTTATAGCTGTGATGTGAGAGCCAAGAGTAGATTTGATAGTTCTGGTAGAAATATGGAAATATGAAGGGATCTTACCTTCAAAGCCATTATAATTAAAAACACACATGTTGTCCCTCACAGATAAAAGATGTACATACAATTAAGACATATAGTGATAAAAAGATTAGAATGAAGTAAATCCATGCATAACCATAATACTCTGTATATATTAAGAAATAATGCATACATGCATATTCATATCTTTTTTTGGAGCCCTACACTACACTGGTGACTCAATGACATGCAGACATTTCCACCATAAGCTTATGTTCAGACTGTAATCACCAGGAAAAAAAGCACATTTTCCTGACAAACCATTCTGGGGTTGTGCAAGAAATGATGTGCAAATCCTCCCTCAGTAGCAAGGCCTGACACAGTATGACATTGCTCATACCACCTCAGAAACTCTCAGGGATGAAGTCAGGGTGGGTGGTTGAGAGACCAAGGTTTATTTCCTCTTTCCTAAAAAGGCATGAGTTTGTGTTTGTAAGTTAGTCAAGGAGGGGATTTTAGCATTAAAGCTAATGTGGGGTGTTGTTCCGAGTCTGTGGCTCCACTGGAACCGTCTGTCTGTGATCGAATGCTGACATTAATACTTTGGGCAAGGTTTGATTCACTCTATCAAAATAAAACACCCAGAACACCCAACAAAGGTATTCTGTCGAAATAATGTAAAACTAGTAGGCACCACGATGACACCAAAAAGTTTTCATCTCTCCTGTTTGGGTCAGAGGACAAGGCTTACAGAGCATACATATATGCTTTAGTAGACATATACTAGTAACTAATAAGTGTTGCAGTACATTTTTAATTTCAGGGTTACTGACTTGATCAAATGAAAGGTCCGAAGGCTTTTTCAATTTTTTTCTGGGCACCAAAGGCAGATATTTTAATTCATTTTTGGGGAGGACAATGAACATATTAATGTTCCTAAAGCGTTTCCTGAAGGATATGCCAAAGGTTCTGCAGAGAGTTGTTTTAGTCAAAAAAAGTCAGATATATGTGGACGAAACGCTATTTGACACAGTGCTAAGTCTTTAACCTTGCTCAAAGAACATTTGTTAAGAGAGAAATGTCCTCAAGTAACATTTCGATTTATTTTTTTAAAGTTACAGGAGTCGTGGCTTTAAATACCTCAGTTAGGATCATTTAGTTTTAGTCATGCAGAGCCAATGAGCCAAGGCCGGTGTCTCAACTCCCAGCCATTTCAGAGGTACTGAGCAAAAAAGTAAAACGATAATCCCTGATTTCTGCCCTTCTCTCCTTTATTGTTTAATACTGAATAAAATCAAAATCAAAGTTCTGCTGTTTCCAAGATCACAGAAAGAGAAACGACTGTTTCATTTCACTCTTTTCTCTCCACATACTATATAATACAAATGTCCACCTATTCTTCCCACTCCTACCTAAACCTGTAAACCTAAATATCCAGGGGATATCCTTGCCGAATACCCCCTGGATATTTAGGTTTACAGGTTTAGGTTTACATTTACAGATTCACTTGCATAAAGCAGAGTAAATGCAACAAACTATGAGCCAAAATGCTCCAAAGATGATCCCTGTCTCAAAAGCTGAGTTGGTTAACTGAGCGCAGAAAAGAAATTGAAATTATCATAGAAAAAAAAAATCAATCAGTAATGGCCAGTAAATTCATCCTATGACCTAGTACCAGCATGTGCAAGGGCTAATGTGTGGGTGGGTTTTGGCAGAGTGCAAATCTTTGAACCCTCTGTCCCCTCTGTAATATCTACCCATGCTGGGGGCATATTTACATTTTTACAGGGCTGTTTGTTGGGGGCTCTGTGCAGTATGGGTCTTAATAACCTTTATATGTGGATTTATTTTGTCAGAATGGTGCAAATGACATGTTTGTATATATGATTTTAGCAGCAATGTACCATCGCTTGCGCTGCATGAAAGGTAGAATAAATAGTGTTAGGTAAACAAAGCCTTCCTGTAGAGGTGGTGTACGGGATGCTGGGACAAACATACCCACCACTGGGAATGTTTGATAATGTATAAGCACTGTCCCTGTTGTATAGTTTAAGGGTAATAGAAAATGGAACGTGAAAATGTAAGTATTGTGGCATAAATGACAAAAGCCCAGATCCTTGTGCATACTGCACAGGGATTAAACACATGAAAAACCTTCCGGAGGTATTTCTGTGCCGCCTACTTTGGCAGTAAATGCTTCACTGCAGCATATCACATAAAATTCAAATAAAATTTTGAAGACATTTGCATTTGTCAGACCTTAGGGGCGTCATTTTTGAATGAGTACTTGTACAGTACAATAAGTAAATACTGTATACCTTTGCCAATTCAATCCACTTTTCCCCTCAAGGCAGTGGAGTGGCCAACAAACTCATCCACAACCATCCCTGAATACCATTACTCATCAAAATGGGGGCAGGTAGAGAGATAAACTCAGTGAGAAATGTAGACAAAGAATTGACTGAGAGAAAAAAGAGAAAGACATAAAGTTAAAAAAAATGTTTAAAAAAAAAGGTGAAAGACTGTTTCAGGAAAAAAAATCAGAAAATTCTAATCGAAAAACTCATTACAGAGAGCCAGCTGTGGTCACAAAACTGATACCAGGGAGAATTCCTGTCATGTCTGATTTTTTGGACAATTTGGATATTTACTTTGTTGTCTGAGCAGAATTGGTTTTAGTGTTGATTCTGCTGGAGGTAATTCTACTTCAAAGATAAATGCTAGTGAAATCTGCTAGACCATTGAAGATGAATTTTTATATTGTTTTAATATGTTTAGGAGACACTTCCCTCTCTGAGACATGTTGGCATGTAAGGTTTGTTTATTGATTTTGGTCGGCAAACAAGATGACCATTTTTCTTCTTATTAAAGTGAGTTTAAACTTGGGGCAGAAGACCAAAGTCAGATATACTTTTTGGCACTGGATTCCAGATTTCCAGATTCTGCAACAGTAATACTGCCTGAATTTATCCATCCATCCATCCACCCATCCATCCATCCATCCATCTCCTTCAGCTTACCTGGGGCCAGGTTGGGTTAGGGTTAGACAAGGCAACTGACAAGTTGCAAGGCCTTCCAGCTCCTCTGGACTGCGTCTGCCCCCGGGGTCTCTTAACCACTGGACATGCCCAGGAGACTTCAAAAGAAGGTGCCCAGAAGGCGTCCTCCTGCCACTCCAGAAGTGCACCTCCAGATAAGGAGCAAGTTCAGTCCATCTTCAAGGATTCGGTTCCAGAGTCTGTGTTGTGCATAGAGGCGAAACCAACTATATCTAGACAGTATCACCCAACAACCCACATTAACTTTGGCTGCTTCTCCACCAGTGTAAAGATGCTCCATGTCCTTAGCACTAGTGCACAGAGGTCAGCATGCCCTGATCCCCACTCACATTACTCCCATTATATCTGATGAAAACATCTATCCCTGTGAGGCCGAGCTCAGTGGATTACAGCCAAGCAACCTTTTCCCATGGGGTCAGGCTGTTGAGTTCTCTGGTGTTTCTATTCTGGCAGAGGTTCTTTTCCCTCTAGACTGATTCATTAGACATTGTGAATCACTCTTGGTCTGGACCCTCCCCTGGGACCACTTTGCTTTGGGAGACCGGGCAGTAGCTCCAGTCGGGTCTTTGGGGCTACTACAACACAGCTCCTAGGATCACGGGGAGAAGCCAAGCCCTCCACCACACTGAGGTGGCGATTCCTGCAGGACTTGCTTGAATATAATAGACAAATAAGCAACGAGCAAATCAGTTACTGGGTAACCTCAAATTGTGCTAAATTATTTTAAAATGACTAAATCATTTTGATGGGTAAAAATAGTGGCCCAAAGGGTCATGTGCCTCAAAGGATCTTGAGTATTTTTTAGATTCAAGCATTTTAAATGTATTAATTTAGCATTCTGGAAAATAATACTGCAAATATCATTTTCGTCTTGGCACACAACAGTAAAGCTTATTTGCTTTCTTGGGTAGTTTCCCAAGAGCCCAAGGTGCAAAAATGGGACATTAGCAAAAACATCAACTCCAAAGATGATATAATCACTATTTCTAATTCAATTCCCTCACACAGACTCTCCAAACCTTGATCCAAGCCAGTCCTCCGTCACTTATAAGTCACACACACTTCTTCCTAGTCCCATCAGACTGCTGGTGTTCAGATGAGTAAGTTCAACTGAGTAAATTAATTAGATATTTTCTCATGCAGCATCTGTCTGCTGACAAAACCAACTCCCTGCTTATTCTCCTGACTGTTTTTTTTTCTATTCATTTGAGAGAGCTTCATCCCAGGAACTGACAGTATATGAGGAAATATTTCCGACTTCGCTCTCCATACATAAAACAGACAACTTCAAATGCACTTTGAAATGGCATTCAAGTGACATTCATTTGTACTGTCTGCGAGGCACGACAAGGCTGTGCGAGTGAGGAATGACGGACTGGAAGCTTGAGATTAAATTGACAAGAGACTGGTATGGCGAAACGGGCGGGGAAAGGGGAGTGACAGGGGGAATTTTTACTTTCGCTACACTCCACCAAAAGACAAATCTATTTGCTGTGACAAACACTCCCTGCATGCTTGAAATATGCCCTCCGAGGATTTGTGGATGTTTTCAATAATTACCCATTTTTCATCTTTGCTCGCCTCGTCCTCCTCCTCCCTCCACCTCGGTATCTTTTAATTTACGCCAACCATCCTTGCAAAATCGGGAGTTAAGAAAATGAAAACTCAGGCAGTCATTAGTCAAAGCAGCCATCCATTCAACAGGTAAATATGACCATCACTCACACAGTCAATATTAGCTCACATACTGCTGGCCTCTGCAATTGAGACTCTGGATCCCCGCGGCTAATTCTGCCCTCCGGTAAACAATGAACCACACACAAATGCGAAATATACTGAAGCAAATCATGCACTTACACACATCCATGTAAATAAAAATATATACACACGGGCAGATACATTACCACTGAGTCATTGCAAAAGCACATTCATACTCGGCTAGTGTTCCAGTCAGTACACACGCTTTATTATGTGGCTGTAATGCTTATAAGGAAAAAAAAGAAACAATAAACATGAGCTTCAATTCTGACTGACATTATATTCAGCGTCTGACCAAAACGGGCTTCTGCCGGGAACATCTGCATTAAAATGATACGCTGGTGTTATTGTGCACTTATAGCCACGCGCCAGAGGCACTTGTGCTGAGCCGGTTATAGCGGGGGGATTCAGTGGCCAGCATCAGGAGATGGAAATCAAATAATGAATAAATTTTACATCCTGACTCATTTAATTTTCTCTGCAGCTCGGGGAGAAGTCTTGTCTGGAAGCCGGCAGTGATTTCCTCTTTCATGTAAACGCCACCCGAAAGTGAAAGTGCCAGAGTGCCAAACACGCATAAATACACACGCAGACAAACACGGGCACTAATGCACATTCATATTCGCACACAAATAATGGTCTGTAAAGTAGAATATTTGCTCACACAGTTGATTTGGCCGAGTTGCTTCGCTGAATATGGCATCATTGCATGGACTCAAACAAAATACACAAGCGCCCATGAAAGGGCTTATAGAAACTGCAATAAATGTTATCACACATTTAGAAATTTAATCACCTACCTAAACCTAAAAGGATTTTCAGATCCAACATTTTGCTAGTCCGTCTATTAGTATTACACAGAATTAGTTTTTTTTTCCTTTTTGTTGTTGCAGTCAATAATAGAGAGATGACAGGAAATGAGAGGAGAGAGAGAGATTGGGATTGACACACAACAAAGGTTCCCAGCCGGACACAGAGCAGGGATGTTCAAGTTCATTGCCAGACTTGACTCCAAACCGACCAGGGTGCGAGATGAGGCAACATCGAGGTAAGTCTATATACAAAAGAAATAATAGATGAGGACGTGAAATAACACCGAATCTAACAGAATCTCTATCTCTTTGGTACATGCTCTCTCTGTTCCACCTGATCTGTCATCTTGTAAGCGCAGCAGTTGCCACTATTGTGATGTTCTTAATCAAGCCTCAGTTTACAATAATACCTTATGTTGATAAAGTTAATATGCAGCTCTCATATATCACGTTAGTTAAGTCCTGTGTTATGTAAGTATGTGCACAAACAATCGATCCTACACGTTTGTCATGACAGAAGTGCCGAAAGGATGTAGCTAGTAAGCAATCAGGTTCAATTGTTGACATGGTAAAATTTTTGGTGGTTTATGAAAAGGTTTAAACTTATATGTAAACAGAGGTGATCCAAAAGAGAAAGAAAGTAAGAATTGCGCTGTAAATCTAGTCTTGCATAACAAATTCAGCAATGACTGATGAACCACAAACAATCTGCGCTGATTTACTGCAAATTAAATGAGTTTAGATGCTGAAAGTGCAGATGTCGTGGTCCTGAGTTTTGTCAAACCAATGCTCCAGAACATGACCGACAAATATGATGAGGCCATTTGGCTTCTTGAGGCCAAATATAATTGGATTCTCCCTCTTTCTCCTCACTTTTGCCATCGGTCTCCTTCATTATCCGTCTCTCATTATCTAACTTTCTCCATTTCACTTTGACTCTGTCGTCCTCTGTAATTTCTCGCTTTCCTTTCATTCTCTGCCGTTTTGTCTTGTCCTCTCCTCTATTTTCTCTTTCTTTTAAATCTCTGATGCGCTGTTTCATTGTCGCTTTCAAGTTTCCACCTCTTTTATTTTCTGCCTTTTGAACTCCTCTTTCACTCCCTCCTCTTGTTCTCTCACGCTCGCCCCTTTGCTCACTCTGTCTCTCTCTGAAACAATAACCATCCTTCACGAGCCGCTGGCGTCCGAGCAGACGACTTCTCATGGTATGCTGATTACGCAATACTCTCTCCCATTTTCGAAAAACAAAGTCTGCTCTGAAGTGACGCCACCAATGTAAAATGTCAATGTGTGAGACCATTTGGGTAAATTAAAGAGAAAATAAAAAAGAAATTGCGACTCCTTTCTTAGCATTTAGCAATTGTGTTCCCCCATGAGCTTGTCAATAAAATCTCTCAGTGAGTGATGAGCTTAAACAGCCAGTCAGCAAAGCGGCCATTTTTCAATGCCTTGTTTCAGGGTTCAATAATCATATATACATCATACAATCTATCAACAGCGTCCCCGCTGCCCTTAACCAAGGTGACTTATGTCTTGATTTACAACAATCAATACCTCATCAGAATTATTCACCCCCTTTGACAAACAAATCAATGCATGTTCTTTAGCCCCACGCCAGCGTCTGAGTGGTCTGTGCTGTAATTCAGTGGCAAAAAGGGGCCCACGTTACAGGACAGCTCTCTGGACTCACATTTAGTTCAGTGATTCACATAAAAAAAGAGTAACAGCAGGAGTCTCCCATGAGTGATGTCTTTCCACAGGTAATCTGTATTATCATTGACAGGCAGCTGCAGTTTGACTCACAAATATATATTTTCCTTTTGGTTTGAACATTGTTTTTTTTAGTAATGAATGAATTCACTGCAACAGTTGATCATTTTGGTTCAATATCTCAGTTGACCTGTAAAGATGCTGCAGTAAACTTTTGGGTTTTTTTTTCAACAAATCTACAGTTTTATGCATATTTGTGAACCATTCAAGGAATATCGTATTGGCTCATTTCAGAAATAAAATGTTGAAACTGACTACAGCTGACAACTGGGGCACAGTGATAATACTTTCCTTTTTGGGAATGGCGTCATTGTTCAAACAAAGAAAGAACATTTTTCTTCTGGGATCATAATGAAATGCTGATTGAGTCAACCTGACCTGAGACAAGAAACACTAGCAGCTGCCATATATCTCTACAGACTGGCATGAATTATCGAGAAAAGATGCAAGTGTGTCAATGCAGAGCACCCAACGAGACGTGAGCTCGGAAGGATCTGCTCAAGCGAATACCGAGCCACAGAAAGCATCTTTGGGAAAAGTGAACTTGCTCAAAATCCCAAAATTGGACTTTAGTTTGGCTCTTATCCTATCCACATACACAGAGGGGTGGGGTTTATGACCTGTACTGCAGCCACCCACCAGGGGGCATTCCAGATGTTTCGGCTTCACTTTCAGGGAGCTGTCACGTCGTCCTTCTTTATATACAGTCTCTTGTTTAGACCTGCAAACCACAGAATTGGTGCATACAGAGAGCTGTTAATTCTCACAGAGCACGTGGCACTTTTTCAAAAGCGGGATCTCTCACAGGACATTAAATCACACGTGTTTACCATGTGGACCCCGAGGAATGTGCAATCTGTGGCGGTATCAGGCATTACTGATTCCCTTTGGGCTCCACCTCTCCATGCGAATTTATGTGATGTGGCTCATTATTGAATCTATTTGCTCTACTTATGTAATCCAAACCCCGTAAGAGCCCCCGGGCACTTGCCTGCCTGCCTGCCTGTCTCTCTGCACAGCTGTCTGTCTGCCCACTGCACGCCGACTTTTCTAACCTTCACATGGACCTTTGTGTTGGCTTTTGTTCTACCCTACAAGACAAATCAATTCCTCAAAGGCCTCAAACTCTTAAGTAAAATCAGTTCCAGGTTGCTAATGCAGGCTGTCAGTATCGCTCAGTGGCAGGGAGAGATAAAGCTATTTGTGGAGAGGACAGGAGATGGGAGAGACTTGCTCTTCTTTCTCCGGCTGTCCCTCTCTGTCGTCTCGAGAGCGCCATTTTATTCGAAGGCCGATTTGAGTGCGTGTGCACATAAAGACCTCAAGGTAAAAACAATCAAGCCCCATCTGTCAGCAGTCAACGTAAAATCAATTCCATTTTTGCTTGCAAAGCATTTGTTTTCTTTTCTCCCAATATTCGTGTCAGAATGGATTTCACCGTTTGCTTTTTAACGTTTAGCTTCAAGCTAACCAGTTTTTTTTAATACCGCTGGAGGCTAAATGAAAGCCCCATTTAATGCAATTTTCTGTCTTACGTTAGCAGTGCATATAGCAGCTACTGTTGCAGACGTCCCCCCTGCTGCTTCCATTCCCACTGCAGACATTTCCCTTCTTGGGAATAATGCAGCAGATAATAATTCTCATTGTGTTGGGGTGTAACGGCACAACAGATTTTCTCCCTCTGTGTGTGGAAAGCTATTTTTTTTCCCTCATCTTATTATTGTTACCAATCAGCGATCTGGAAATAAAAGAAACACATTATATCACCTTTGGCTGCACACGTAGCACCACCGCTATTCAATCAGGTGTACTCCCAATCTACATAGTTTTTTTTGTTTGTTTGTTTGAAAATTGAATATAAGCTGTAAATTAACTTAACAGCAGGTTTTCTTTTGGTGTGTGTGTGTATGTGTGTGTGTGTGTGTGTGAATTTTATTGCTATTTCCTCTGCTGACCAACTGGTCGATTGCAAGCTGGGAAACACTTTTATAACAGCGTATAATCAATGTTCATGTGCATAATGGTAGCTTTATCCTTCCTGTTATTATCCACATTTGTATGACTACATAATCATGATCACTGTAATATCTTTGCCACATCTACTAACTGTGCCGCTGCTGTCGGACAGAGCCCTTTTTGGATCTTTCCCCTTTTTCAGCATCTCGTGCTGATGATGCACGTGACCCGTTCACCTCTCAGCTGAACTTTGGGCCTGCTTGGCACAGATGGATCCTCTATTTTGAGAAAATAAAATGGTTCTCGCCAAGAGACCAAGCGAGAGAGTCTGAGAGCAGCAAGCTGACCGAGCTTTGCAAAACGCAGACGGATGGCTTCCGGGGGGTCGGGGGGTTGCCCTGCATTTGCAAGTCACACTCATGAGCTCATCTGGAAATCTGAGCCAAGGCATCTCCAAAACAAATCATAATGCAGCCCAGTACACTTGAAACACTCAGCAGCAAACTTCATAGGTGCACCTGTGCAATCTCATGCAATTCAATGCAACAGCTCTGCCATAAAATCGACTGTTGTGAAATTTGTATAATTTATAATGTGCGATTTTCTTTTACTTTTGAAATGTGTGGATTCAATTAGGTGTTTTAGCATTAAGGTTGTGGATAGTGTTGCTGTGGTACTTTACTGCATAATAAATACAGGTGTGTTTAATATTCTGACCTCCTCATGTGTGTACAACTTTAACATCTTTGCTGACACACATACATACACTTACAAAAATACCACACAGAAATGTCACAGCTGACCAGTCAGTCTATGAACCGCATTTGGTGCAAAAAAAACAGCTTCCATCCATCATGCTCTGAAACTAGCTATGATCCATATTCAGTACCAGCTATTAAATTAATTGCAATAATTAGTCAAAAACTACACACACACACACACAGACAAACACACAAACAAACACACACACACACACACACACACACACACACACACACACACACAGCCTAAACCTCTAAGCCTCTGATCCTCTGATGAAATACAGCTGACAACAAGCACCACAATCGACCAGCATGCAGCTGCTTATTAATACATGAAAAAGTGACTCACCCAGTTTGCCTTGATGGGGGAGGAACAGATGCCAGAAAAGTTCACAAACGCCTCTCCCAAAAAAACTTCACCAGCTGGCAAAATCCACAAGTAGCAAGTGGAGCCCAAACTGCAGCAGCTGGCCGAACCTCTGCAGCTCTCCACAGGGTCACGAAGGCAGTGTCAAAACCAGACAGCAACAATATCCTTTTTTTTACCTTAAATCCCCTCTAGAAATTGCACCTGGTGTTCATTTCACCATTTTGTCATTCAAAGCACCCGCCCCCTCAGAGGTGTCATGTGATCACATGAAAATGTAACCTCTTTTTTCATTGGATGGGAGCACCAGTGACAGATGTACATGTGATGTGTTTTTTTTTTCTTGTTGTTTTTTGTTCTAATGTTAATTAATATTATCCTTTTTTTTATTTTATTTTGTTTTTTATTTTTATTCATTTTCTGGGGTGTTTTTACCAGTAAGGCAAGGTAAGATCTTGACAGGACAGGAGAGAGGGTGTTTTCCTCTGTGCTGGATTTTTTTTATTACAGACTAATCTCAGTGTTTAATTTTGACTTTCAAACATTTCCATTTTATAGTGAGCGACTTTGAGAATATCAATAAATACAAAATGAGAAGTTTTGACTCACTGGCCCTCTCTCTCACTCTTTCTCTCTCTCTCCAAAAGCTACAAGCTGAATCAATACCTGTCTGAATAGGACTTGTTCGTACTGGCAGTGCGGCTCGCAGGACCGTTGCACTGAATTGCATTAGACTGGAAAAGGTGTTCGCATTATTACGTCCATTCTTTCTGCACACCCGTCTCAGATAAATGTTGCAGGGAGCCGCGGCCAACAGTCATCTCTCGTTTCATGTAGACAGTCCAGTATACAGAATTTCCCTTGAAATGGTGAAAAATGCATCTATCATATCAAAGTTAAGTCTTTCATTAAGTATCCACAAAATCTGAGTGAATACATTTCTAACTATTAGAAAAACAGGATCGAAATCAGCTTATCTTGCTTTTTAGACTGTTTTTCAAGACTATATGTGGTGGATCATGTGTCTGCCATTCATATTTTTTTCAAATATCACTCCATTTTTGTTTTAAACCATATTTTTCTTTCAGCTTTATGAAACACACATCAACTATGGCAGAAATCCACTCACGGGTATTGGACAATGAAGCGTGGGGTATGTTTGTGGAGCTTTAGACGACCGCTGCCCAACAAGTGACAGCTTGGACCCGCTGCTCCTGGCTCATGCCTGGTTAGGGGAAGGTGGAGTGGATAAATGGGTGAGGATTCAAGGAGGCAAAAGCACTGAGAGTCTGAGATTGAGCCCGGGCAAAGAAGCTTGATTGCACTTGTATCATGATTGGTTGTACAGAATTAAGTGTATACTCTTCATAATAACATCCAAGCATAACCCAACATCAGGAAACTTCACAAGACTTTAAATGATTAGGATTAGGATTAGAATTTGGATTTAAATTCATTTATAAGACTTCTAGATATTTACTGTTATGTACATAAGATCCTGAATTGCATTGTTCTGACATTATTGTGGATTTGGGGATCCAGAAGCTTTCATGTTGTAATCCAGAAGTCGAGTGCCACCTCCCTCCTGATAACGAGGCCGATCCTCTGAGGGGGGACCCACATCCAGCCGTCTGTTGTTCTGCAGGTTATGGCTTGTACACAACTTCAAAGACGATCCACTGACCTGCTTTGTTCTGCCCTTTCCTCCCTCTCGCCTTCATTTTTTTTTTCCAACGCAGCTTCTTGCTGCTGGATATTTAAAGACATCAAATGCATGCAAAGCCCTGACAATTAGTGGGGACTGTTGCCAGGTAATTAGTGGAAAGGAAGTAAGCCTCCAATTTCCTCCATCCCCCCCAGAGAGCATCCTTGCCCGCACACATTCATACAAAGACACACGCATGCACACAATCCCACTTAGAGCGAAAAACACAGAAGTGTAAGCATGCATGGAGAAGAAAAATAGATTGACCGAGCAGTTCACTGCAGACAAAGAATGAGAATAAAAAGATATATTCACAATGAATTCTGAGAAGCCATTATCTGTGTACTGCTGTTTGTGAAGAGATGCAATGTTCCTGGTGTGGCTAATTGGCCAGGAGACTGTAAATGGAGACAAGACACATAAACACACATATGTACATTGAAATTACATAAACAGCAGTGCAAAGAAGATAAAAAAAAGTCATACATAAAAAGCAGCAAAACAGAAAGAAGAAAGGGTTGGGGAAAAAGGATAAAATCAGAAAAAGAAAGAAGGAACTGAAGAGAAACAGAAAACAGGAACAGTGAAAAATAAGGATATAAATAAGGCAGGGAAGGAAAATAAGCGGAGAGAGAAAGCAAAGTACGTGACAAGAAAAGAAACACAAGAGAAGGGGGTGAAAAGAGGGAAAACAATAAGATAGATGGCAAGAAGCTAAGAAATAAGGAATAACAGAATGGATGTAAGATGGCAGGAGAGACAATAAAAACAGAAATTGAAGGACAAGTGAGAAAAAAATGAAGCAACAAGTAAGGAAAGTATCCCAAGACTCAGTTAAATTTCATTAATACTCCCCTCTAACATGTAGTGGGGAATGAGACAGCCTCAGAAAATAGTTTGGCATAACCTCTTGACTCAAACACGGACAGTTAAGATGACATAATGAACAAAAAAGTACAAACAACAAACTCTTCTCACAACAGACACTTTGACACATCATTGAGGGGTTGTGGTTTGATCAGTTCGGGCTGAGAGAGGTCAAAATGCCTGCTGCTGCAGGCGGTGACCTACAACTGAATGTAACCAACCCTCACAAAGCCAAGAGGGACAAAGTCAGCGAGGAGTGAGGCCAGGTGTATCCAAATCTTCCTAATGGCCTGCCTCTGCACGCTACTGCAGGCAGTGGCTCCTGAAGGTTCCTCCTTTCAACAGAAACACGCAATATTTTTTTCATCCCAGAAAGAAATGCGCTGATCCAAATACACTGCAAATTACTGCAAGATAATGGCCGTGCATGGACATAGAAAAATGTGATCTATCCATATGTCCAGGAGCACATATTAAAGAGCACATCTCAAGGCTAAACAAGGACAGCGAAGGCCGTCATCGGACGGCCAAAATGAGTTGATCTGTTTAAGGTGGCGAGATGCTGAAGGACGCGGCGGCACGTCCCCTGGCTCCAAATCAACTTTACTGACTTTTAGGTGACGCCCTCTACACTCTAATGTAGTTATGCACTCTGTGTGTGTGTGTGTGTATAATTGAAATGTGCACAGTGCTAGTTTTTAGCCTAAGTAATTCATGAATGCTTGGCGAGGTAGAGGCGCGAAGAGAAACACCTCAGAGGTTCCTCAGCTCCCTGCTGCAGTATTCATCGCTACACCTTTCAGAAAATTCATTATCCATGTTTCTTTACCGGCTCTCTTGTCCAAGTCGTTGCGGTGCTCGTTTCCGACGGGGGCTTTGTTCTCGATGACACTCGATCAACACCCGCGGTCTCCCACTGTTCCCATCTCTGCCTGCCTTTGTCGGCCCCCTCTCCCACCGCGATTTCCTGCCTCGTCATTTCGCACCTCCATGTCCTCCTCTTCCTCTCTGCCTCATGCCTCTCAGTGTATTGTCCTTCCTCCTCCCTTTGTAGCCCTCATTTCTCTTTCTCCTCACGGAAACTGTTCTCGTAGACACGGTACAAGAAACTTTGGCCTCATGTGAGGTTCAAGTTTGGTTATTTCTTTTTTTCCTCCCTGTAACTGAGTCCATGCATATTGTGTGCGTCATCATTGGGCAAATAGTGCAATAGTTGGACAAGAGGAATTGCTGACATACTAAACTAAGGTGTATGTTGATTTTCAGTTCAAAGACAAGGTGCTCAAAGCTCAGTAGCATGGCTGCAGCCTTGTTGTTTGATGAGTCACTTAAAAGATAAACCAATGATAAGAACTGTCAAATATCAATCAACAAGTTTGTTTGCCCAGCGGCACCGAATGATGTGACTCCTTCAAAGTGATTTATTCATTCATGTATCAATTTATCAATCTTCTTAAAAGTATCTTAGTTTTAACATTATGTATAGTATTATTACATTATTCATCATGATGAGTTGATCATACTGCTCTGATAATACTTACGTACTTGAGTAACAGGTTGCTATGATTGATATATTTCAACATCTAAAAGCTTAGTATTGCTTAAGGGAAAAAGGGAGGGTGTAAATACCTCTTGGAAGATGTTGTATTTAAATCAATTCATTTACAAAGTTGGGTCATATTGATTGGATTAAAGCAGACAGCAACATTTAACAGCCCAAAAAATGCAATATATTAGTTTTCAAAGCAACTTAAGACAACAGTTCTCCAAAGTGGGGAAATCATCTAGATGGCAAATCATAACATCTGTTAAACAGATAAAGTTTACCAAGAAAGCAGAAGAACTCATGTTGAAACCAACTCAAGCCAAAGAGAAAAATGATATATGAGGTGGGATGGATCCAGTAACAAGGGTCACCTCAGTTGCAGTATTTGAGACATGCATGTAAGTGTCCTCCCCGCCTTTATCATAGCACCCACTACTGCCCTCAAATCCTGTTGTTATCCAGATTTTCTTTTGCATTATTTCATCTACAAACTCTGGATTAATATGATCTATGCTGCTTACAGCCACAGTCAAAAGACAAATGAACAAACAACTTTTTGGTGGGCAACCAGTGGTTCTTATCATAGATTCTGGAAATTCATAGATTGAAGAAATTCCCTCATTTGGTTGGATTTGATGATGGTGGTTCGGTTCCTTGCTTTCCTTTAGTTCTCCACTGCTGCTGAAAGTGTGCTTTTTAGAAACACCACACTTTCCCTCGGCTGATTGAACTGAGTGAAGAGGCAAGGACGAGCATTTTGTGCTGCAAGAAATCAACTGAGACAATGAAGAGTCAGACGCCCCAATGTGTTTGTTTCAGCGTGCAAATTTGAATAAAGTGCTGACTGCAGTCAAAGGGGTGCTGATTTGGATCAAGTTTCCATGACAGCTGACAGCCCCACCGTTCCTCATTTTGTTAACGAGATTGCAGTCATGTTCCTTACACTGTACTGCCTCAAGCTAGTGACACTCATCACTAAAAACATATTGAAAATGTTTATTGGCAACAAGTGGAATTATCTCATCTCAGTTGCAGTTTTTTGAGAGAATATTGACTTGAAATGGCTTTTTTGTGTCATTTTTTTAATAACATGGAGTCCATATCATTATGTCAGTTGTAAAAGAAACTTACAAGTTCACCATGACATTTCATTTATTTTTTCTTGATAAAAATCATCTCAACAGATTTATAGACAGACAGACAGACAGACAGGTGGACTATAAATGTGAAAAATTTCAGGTTTGATCCAAGCAGGATATCTTTCTGTTTTTATTAAAAGTTACTCTAGTCTAGTCTCCATAACCACTGGCTTTCTTTACAGTAATTTATCCAACAAATGCCAAAGAAAGGTGATCCAGAAACTGCTCAAAATACAACCAACCTGAAGTTTGATTTGCCTTTTACAGACAAGATCCGGTAACACCATGTGATGAGCGAACATCTCAGTGACATATTAGCTCAGACACTGGATGTGATTCGCCTTCTCACTCATTTGCGCTGCTCAATTCAGAAGAAGTCATCCGTTGGCAGAGACTCTGACACTGAACGGACAGCACAGCGAACTCCTGAATGCAATTACCCCACATCTGGATCTCTTTATAGAGACTCCATGCAGTTATTCTATCTGACAGAGAGTAACCCAGCCAACGTAGAGTACAGCAGACCTTCAAATGCGATGCTCGATCTGGATGCAGACCACATCAAGGAGGGCGATCCATATCCACTTTCCAATGATTTGTACATGTCATGTGGATTATGAGCATAATGAGGGGAGATCAGATGTAAAGATTTTATCAGGTGTAAACCACCAAATAACGTAATGACAGACTCACCATGTGACAAACTGAAAGACGTCTGTGCTTACAAACTGAGACCAGATTTTAGTGATGAATCAGAAGGTGAGGATAATGAACGCTCTACTCCAAAAATGGATGTAATGAACTTAAAATAGATTCAGTTCATTTTGGAGTGCAGATTCCTGTGCAGACTGATCATGACAAACTCAGTGCATAGACGCCGGCTGCTCCGTGCTTCTAGAAATCCACTTAACACTAAACACCTCTGGCTTCTCGGCTGCAGTGCCATTCATTTCTAAGCGGCTGCTGAGCAGAAACGCACAGTGAGGGACATTGCTACAGACACTGATGATGATGCATAGTAAACAGGACAGAGTAGCGCCAGTCATGACTAATCAGACAAAGCTGGGGGGATGCAAGAGCTCAGCAGTAGACACAGTTTCTTTAAAAAAAAAAAAAAACAAATAAAAAGAGCTCCCAGCGGACCATGAGGCGAAATCTGCCACATCACTGAGACAGAGCCGTTCCTCTCCAAAGTGCAGAATCAATGTGGCTCAGGAAGAGCAGAGATTGCAAACAGAGAAGCAACACAGCAACGACAAAGTAAAAGCAGCCTCACCTCTTAGTCAGATGCCAAAATCGCAGTCTTGGACAAGTCAGAAAACCATAGAGCTGTTCAAGCAGCTGGCGCTCCTCCTCGGTATTTACAGTGATACAGGGATTCTCAGCTCGTCAGAAAGGAACTCTTAGGACCCCCAATTTCTTCAGAGCCTTTCTGTGATTTTTTTTTTTAATCTCAAGTCTGGCTTAGAGGCTGGAGTCCAACAGAACCAGCAGCAGACGGCTCATTTCCATGTGCAACACGGGTGCCTCTAACATGCTTCTTCTTCCCTTTGAGGGTCCGGGGCACCTCAGACTGCGATCTGGCGAGGGCAGAGAAGTGAACAGCAGCAGCAGCAAGAGTGTTGGTAGTTGTAGTAGTAATATTCCTGATTGTGGTGAGAACTGAGCATCCTTCAGTGGAGAGATAAAGGAGGAGAAGAAGAAGAAGAAGAGGGAGAAGAAGAAGATCCAGCGCACCAGAAACGCAGAGTGCACAGCCGGTGCAGCACACTCTCTGTTGCTTAAATCCCCCCAAAACGGGCTGATTCTGGGCAGGAGGCAGGCAGATCAACACAGAGCAGAGGGAAGAGGTGCTGTTGCATCAACATTGCTCTGAGTCTAGTTTTCTCTTCTCTTTTCTTTTTTAAAGAGGAAAAAGAAAAATCACCACTAAAGCTCCAACAGAATCACCACCTGCATCATCTCCTCTCCGGGACTCCTCAAGTCTGCACAGTGTGACTGAGAGAGAGAGAGAGAGGGGAGACAGTGAGGGAAGAGAGAGTGTATGCATGCATGCATGTGTGTGTGTAAATGTGGGTGTCTGTGTGTGTGTGTGTGTATGTGTGTGTGTGTGTGTGTGCACGCGTGTGAGTGCGTGTGCAATAGAGGAAGATAGGCGGACAGAGGAGAGCGGTGAACAGGCAGGAGGCTGCGAGCGCAAGTGAAGCCGGAGAGCGATGTGAGCGGAGAGGAGGATGTTCGGAGAGGAGGAGGAGGAGGGAGGGAGGGAGGAGGAGGGAGGGAGGGAGGAGGGAGATGCCCGGTAGAGAGACAGGAGAGAGAGAGAGAGAGAGAGAGCAGCTCACATTGTCAGTGACTACATTAACAGCGCTGAGTAGGTGGAGTTTTCCTTGCAGCAGCAGAGGGGGGATCATCATTTGAAACCCAAAAGAGACACACACACACACACACACACACACACACACACACACACACACATACTTGTGAGGAATAAAGAGAGAAGAGATAGAAAAGGAGAGAGAGGAGAGATGCGGAGGCAAAGAAAGGGCGCAAGAGAGGATGCAAGATGTAGAGGAAAGGATCAGGATGTTTAGAGGTTAAGAGGAGGAGAGGAGGAGCAGCTGAGGGAGAGAGAGAATTAGTGGAGAGAGAGAGAGAGAGAGTGAGAGAGAGAGAGGAAAGGTGGTGTGTGTGTGTGTGTGTGGCACAGTCCCCAGCTGCAGTGGTGCTGGCTCACTGACAGCTCTCCTCTCGCCAGGGGTCGTAAACATCGATTAGAATATTTAAAGACGCACACGCTCGCGCACCAAAAGAAAACACACGGACCGTTAAAGGCCCTGGCACGTAGTCTGACACACACACACACACACACACACACACACACACACACACACACACACACACACACACACACACACACACACACATTTAGAGTACATAAACTTTCTTTATAGACCAGCACTCACATGTCCTTAGTATATTTATTTTGTTTCTTGTTCTTTTTACTGCGTTTGTTCTTTTGATATTTCCTTTTTCACTTTGATTAATATCTGACATTGTTTTATTGTCTTATTTTATTCCTCATGCTCTTTATGTTGTACTTTTACTTCATAGACAATTAATTTATTTTTTCTTCTGTTTTGATCATACGCAATTTATAAATCTACTTTGTGTGCATTCAAAATGATATTTTGTGTAAAAACTGTATGTTTACAGAGAAATTATGAAAAATACATCAATAAGTTAAGCTCATGTATTTTTAATGCATCTTATGTCTTATTCTTTATGTCTGTTTATTTGTATCTTTTTTATTGTTTCTTATGTTTTATTTATTTTTCTTTTTTATTTAACTATTCAAATCATGTGTGGTTAAATGTAAAAGACAGTAGGTTTACTCATGCTGAAAGTTGTTTTATGAATAAAATTGTCTGAGCTTTCCATCTGAACTGAACTTTTCAAATGAGCAATGAAATTAAAAATTAATTTTACTATTCATGTAAGAGCCTGACTGATACTGGATGTTTTTAATGCATTATCTGTATTTCAGAGCTAAAACATCTGCATCTGAACTGATAGATTATTCTTATTATTACTATTCCTAATAGGTAAATATGCAAATTACATTATATCCCTGTTGATTTTTATCATCCTAATATGGACATAAATATAAACACAAATCCATGTGCGTAACTGTACAATGCACAAATGCTTAAAAAGCAAAGATTTCCATGACCACACACACACACACACACAGAGTGTGCCCATGCACACGCTGCCTCCTTTGCTGAGAAAGCTAGAGCAAAGAAGTGATCAATACTTGTTATGAAAATAATACTCTACTGCTGTTTTAAAGTGACAGAGAGTGAAGAAAAACAGTTTATAAAAGTCTGCTCTGGGCTTAAAACTTTTTAATGTCAAGAAACATTCATCAAAACAGTTTTATTTCTATTTATTTTGTTTAGCGCAGCAAACAGCATGTTTGGCAGCACATGCAATTATAAAGACATGCTTCCCAAAGCAGACGTCGATATTAACAGCCGGGGTCTCTGCTGGCCGCTGATTATCCGGTATGGATTGGCCACTGAAGACTAAGTGCATGTCAGGACAGTCTATGGTCGCAGAAAGGGGATTGTGACTGAGGTCTTTTACCAGTCACTAAACAATAAAGTAGTTTGTTCCAGCATAACACCACTCAGAGCTACTTACACCATTGTGGGTTCAGTTTAAATACTCAACTGCACCCGACAAGAAAAAGTAATATGTATTTTTTTTGTGATTATTAATATAAATACAGCTGCTCTCATCGTACACTTGTAGTCAGGTCGTATTAAGAGACACATATTAGACATGACGTAATGTAACGCACTTTATATCTGAACCCATACATTTATTTTTAAAGCCAAGAAAGACTTTGTGACTCATCACTGATACTCTTCAGTCTTTTCAGTTCATCTAAAATGACTTTCTTCATTTTCTGAGGTTGCAGTAGTGTGAATGCTGGTTTTTAGGAGATAGTGCCTCCTCTGGTTGATTTTTTATTATTTTATTTACCAAACAAGGAAGCATGTCCTAAAGGGAAATTCTGGGTGTCATTTTCAGAATTTGGTTATTATGTCTGCCAGTTAAAATAACATAATTTTTTGTTGTTGTTGTTTAAATTAGGGAACATGGCAGTCAGATGGGTTGTAAACTAACCTCCAGGTTGCTCAGGAAAAAAAGAGAAAATGAGGCCAGCAGTAACGTCATTATCCCAACTGTCCATTTAACCACTGTGAAATGTTAAATGGAAAACAGCTGTAAAGGAGAAAAATACATTTGAAACTGTAGCAAACCATGCATGTAGAATTCAAGATGTTTAATAATACAACGTTACAACTGACTGTACTTCATGTTACATGTGAAGCCACGTCGAGTTCACGTGCAAGCTCACATGCAATAATATAAAGAAGATAAGTACCTTTTTTAATTAACTTTCAACTGATTTTTTGAATTTATATAAATTATGGAAATATCTTTTTCACAACTTTCCCCTTATCTTCTGTTGTTTACTTATTTGGTGTGAAATCAAAGCCTTGACTCAGCAGAGCGGAAGCTGCAGCAGCTCGGGCCAGATCCAACACACATCAATGCAAAGCTAATGCCAATGAAAGTGTAAATTAGTGAGCTAATCACCCCAGTTTTACATTTTTGGCATTTGGCAGTGACACACAGACTTCATCCTAATTGGAATTTTATGTTTCACTGACTTAATGAAATAATCTAATGGTTTAAAATCAGGCAATGGATCTTAATTCATGTGTACGAAGCCAAATGAGTTTGGAATGGCTCTCTTGTTACTGGACTGATTCTTTTGTTACATTAGTAAGATTGAGTGAGGTTTGCACTCTGAGGAACTTTGTGGAGATTTGAAACTTTGATTGTATCAAACCAAGATGAGACATCCACACTTTTGCAGCAGGATTTATGGATTTATTTATTTGTTTATATCCTCCACAAATCATGGTAACTTTTCAAAAAGGGATCACCTCTTAATATGTCAAACATTTTAATATTTGCCTGCATTTCTTTTTCAGAAAAGTGTTTTATTGCCACTGTATTATCAGCATGGCTTTAGATAATATTGTCAGTGAACTAGTAGAGTATAAGGCACGTCTCACCAATTATTGGATGTATTGACATTAAATTTGTACGGACATGATAACACACTAAAGTAAGATTATGTTTGGAGAGCATCAGGGAGCTAGTATTTTTATTATTAACATTATAAAATTCTTACACCAGAATTTGACCCAAAGCAGCAGTCTATCTAAGTCCAGCCTCAGAGGGCTACCCACAGTGGCACAGACCATTAATTTAGGCGAAAAACAGCCCTACTGAAAAATACCACAACAAAATAATGCATAATTGCATAAATGCATAATTTAACGTCTTAAACATTTCATTTACTTTCAATAAGACATGCATTTTGAATGTAATGAGGTCTTCTGTGGTGAGAAGGTGTCAGTCTGACTCTTATTTGTGCATCACTTGCTAATTCCTCTTCCCTGTCAGGACGTACTTGGCAAGTGAAAATGGGCTACGACTGCTGATGGTGAAAAAGATGGATAAACAGCGCTTTGTACCAAATGGAAACAGCGCAGCTTCAGTATAGAAACAAAGCGAACACTCATCTAAATTATGCATGCATGTAATGTTTTCTGCTGGCACAGAAACTGGCTGCTTTTATGCCGTCTTGGAAGTGAAGAACATGCAGATGCTATAGGGGAAATATATACGTTTGTTGTGTTTGCGTGTCACAGAAAGCACAAATTGCACCAAAAGAAATTACACATGAAAGTCATTTGCATGCTAAAAAAGATGTGACTAATCTCACACAGTTGGTCACATTGCAAAGTGACTCTTTATGAGTGCACTCTGCATCAGGGAGAAATGAGTTTTCAAAATGACTGAAAAACTAAACGTTTGAAACAAATAAAACATGATATTTTTGTCATTACCCAGCCCAAGTCGAAAGGATTAGGGATGTTTCTTTTCAAACATGATCAGGTCTTCAGCTCTGGGCTGACATTGTTGAAATGATGCTTTTTGGCCTTCAGTGGTTTCAAACTCTGCATTATAAAAAGAAATGTAATACACTGTGAGTTACAAGTCATTAAAAGTTATTTTTAAAAAGTGCAATTAAAGGGACATTTTATGTAACGCCCACAGGGTCTACTTTCTGTGTTTTTCATTCAATGATTTATGTTAAACTGAAGATTTTTGAAAGCTCTTGGAGCTTTGTGTTACTTGCTCTAATTATATTCTAAAATATTAAAATTACATCGTAAAAAACCCTGTTGATCTTCAATCAAATCCAGTAGAGTTTCATATGCTAAGCTTTAGGTTTAAAGTTCCATCGATCAATATTTATTATTAACCAAGAACTATATGAAAGGTTTTAGTCTTTGTGACAACCCCCCAAACAAAGCAAAGCAAACAGGCTCTGATAAACCCATTTTAAGCTGCCTGCCAAATTAAGCAACTAGCTGGTGAACAACATGTAATATAATGATAATTTGTCTTAGTCTTTGGTGGAGACCAAACCTGAGCTAAAAGGAGTTTATCAAATAAAAGCATTACATTACACATTACAACAACTGGTTGATGCAAGATGTCTGAATGCATAACAAGAAAACCCTCTTTATTTGACAGCTGTACCGTAGCTGTTTGTCAGTCAGCCTCTTCAAACCAAGTAATCCAGCTTTAAAGAAAATACACATACCCAAGCGCGCTGTAGGATTTAAACAACTTCAAACTGAGATCAGCTTTTAACATGTCTGAGATGTCTGGAAACAATATTTTTTGTCTTCCTTCTAACAATTTGTGTTTCACCAGTGGAAATAATGAAACAGTTCAATTGATTAGCTAGTTTAATTGTATTTTGGCAAATTAAAAGCTTGTAAAAGTGCACTGAGCAAATACACATGGCAGTGATCATTGCTGAAATATAATCATCTAAGACACTGAACAGGGTATTTTAGTCATTATCCATTCAAGAAATCACTTCCTCTTCTTAACCTTTCTAAATGTAATTTTCTCACCCTCTGACCTCTTTGTTTTCATAAACATTTCCTTTGTGTGTACAAGTTTAACTTAAACATGAGGTCTTATCTGTGAAATGACACTATTTTATTAGGATGACATATTAGTAGCCATGATGTCCTCAACAAATGACCAGAAGTGTGATTATTCGCTTCTTGGGGTTGAAAACAAGGACTGAGTCACCGGTTGTTTGGAGGACATTCAGCAGAGATGGTGTAAATCTCTGCAGTGTTGTTAAACACCTGGCTAACAGCAAACAGTGGACAGACTGCCAAAAGGATGGCCATTTATTATCACACAAAATGACTGTGGAGGGAAGGAGGGAACAGGAACAAATTAATGTCTAATGTAATCTTTTCTTGATCACATGACACATTATACCATTGTTTGCTCTTTATTTTACTTAAATGTTGTAGTTTTCAAATCTCTTCTACCAGAAATATAAGATAGGTCACATGATATTGCCTTATTCTGTTTGTTAGTATGATTTCACAAACACCAGTGAATGGATTTCCACCACACACCATGTGAAGGTTGGTCAACAAAGGTTAATGAAGAGGATCATTTTGATTCTATTGAACGGCTATTCAGCTGCACATTTCTGCAAGTCCCTTATCACACTGCTGCTTTGTGTTTGTGATCAAGAAGTTCATTTCATTAACAGCTGAAAGTTACAAGAGTCCAGATTGATGAAGGTTTTCCACTGAACCATTGTTTTCATTTGATCTACAGCAATTAAGAGGATTGATATGATATTAATTTAAAAATGTTCTTGCCACGCCTGTGTTTGAGTATTTCTACTTTTTCTCAGTTGAAAATGCATAATTGTTCCATAATAGTCATTGTTTTAGTGGCTTAGGAACAAAGCCCACTGATGGACAGACAAAAATATTTAAAATGAGATAGAGTTGTCCCTGCCAGATCATAATTTGCACCCTGTCATTTTGTGCAATTGTTAAACACAGGCCTGAATATTACAATCATTCTTCTTATTTTATTGCCCATTCATGGAGTTTATTTGGCAAGTGGGAGGGTTTTGGGGATTTAAATAAAGAAATATATGCAAAATAGTGCCTTATGTCTACTGTTGGTCCCTAAAGATTATGTTTTCATGAAACAAGTAAAAAAATGTGTTCGTGCAGGAAAATGACTCCAGTGTGGTGCCAATACAAAACAACTTTCACACAGGTACAATTGTTATTCTCAAGTGGGAGGAATCACCACACTATGATAAAAAATCTAATTAAATTTTAATGACTTTTTTTTTAGCAGAAACTTTTAAAAAGTTGAATTTTTCTTAATGGAAGAAGCATGAAATAAAAACTTAATTACTTAATTAAGTACTGGCAGATGTTTCCCCAAAAAAGATTTTTTTCATTACTTTTAAGAGAATAAAACTGAAACAAGGATGATTTGTTGAGATTGTTGAGATTTCTTTTTCACAGTGAACCAAACAGACTGAATCAAACTGAGACAGGGAGACAAGACTGAAAAGTCGGCACATGGAGAAGTCGTGGAGACACAAAGAGAGACAGATGAAGAAGAAGTGATCTTGTGGGCGAAGTGTTCGATGCGCCAGCGGTGGAGATGATGATGAAGAATGGGACAGATCAGCTGTTGGCAGCCATGTTCCCACGAGGAAGATGTTGGGAGATCTCCTCTGCTGTCACTGGAGTGTGTGAGAAAAAGAAAAAGAAAAAGAAGAATTGATCCCACCTCTTTGTTTGCATAAATATCTGGACTGATTGGATTTTTGTATGTGGTTTGACATGTATGTGTACGTGTGTCTATTTTCTTTTGTAATGGTGGTTTGGTAGTTAATGTGGTGCAGATTCTCCAAGGAAAGTGTAGGCCACTCAGTATCTATTGTGATTATCTTGTTTTTAATTATATCTGAGCATCATTTGTATTTGATTGCTGTAAGTTGCTCCAAGGCAAATGTCTTGACTTGCTCTTCAAATAGAAAATCTGATGGATTATCTGATGAATGTGAGACAAACAGACAGACTAAAAACAACATCAACTTCTTTTTTGGTATATTTTGTTTCATTGTTGTATGGGAAAATTGGAAGTGCAAAACTATACTTTAGCAAAGAAGATATTTTATGTAGGTTTACATTTCTGAACAGCAAAAGAAATATTAAGTTAAGAAAATGTAACCCTTTTGGATGAGCTCTTTACAGTAAACAACATTTTAATGCAGCTATAATTGGTACTTTTATTATAAAAAGTGATGAAGAAGTATCACCATCTGCAGCTGATCTCAGCTTTAGAGAGCTTTGTAGTGAGTTTGAGTCCATTTCTCATCATTCATACAGCCTACAATTGAACTGTTTTGGTTCAGTCTCACCTCTTTTAGTATGTCTTCATCCACATCATGCAAATGTTTCTGGCTGCTCAGCAACAAACACACTTAGAGACTTCCCTAAAATTTCAAAGGATGGGATTGTTTTATATATGGCACTAGAAATTGCATGACAACCTAACATCACCTGTAACTCTTTCACATGGGTGAATAACGAAGAGAGAAGTGGACACGACTCTAAAACAGCACAACAAGTGCAGAGCCATCAGATTCGCTCCTCAGGTACTGCTGCATTATTCATAAACACTTTCCTGAATTCAGGTCGGCCTCTCAACGCATTGCAACAGAATCACCTCCTTTCTTTTCAGATTCATTTACTCTCCTTAGAAAGCAGATTTTTTGGGTTTTTTTATTTTCTTTGGAGAGGGGGTTGATGATTGCGATGAAGTTCTCACCAGCATCACCTTCATCATCATCAGCTTCATTGCTGTTTCTGATTAGCTGCTTAATGGGTTCACACGTCATTATGTTCAATCATTGTGGGAGTCCCCTTCGCTCTGGCTGAATTATGCAGCCGCTGTCTCAGCTGAGGAGGGCGAAACGCTGCCTGGCTGTGCTGAAATGACAATGAGAACTGTGGAGATCATGATACCACACACACATACACACACACACACATTGTATGTTGCGTGCACTTCAGCGTGCAGATTGATTGCAGAGTAATGATGATCATTGCTAAATTTGTGTTTTCAAAGCCATCAGGGTCTTCTCCAACACTAGAAAAGTTGTGTTGTATTCTCATAAGGTGACAGATTATGGCTAGATGTTAAAAAGAGAAAGATTCACTCTCTGAGGAGGAATACATGTTGCGGTGGCTGCTGAGAGAGACTGAGATTTCTAAAGGTGTGGTTTACCAACCCCATCAGCTAAGAAATGAATCTGCAAATACGTTCAACAAGTATGTTTTTCACAAAAGCAGTTCTAATGATGGTAGTCAGTCCACCACTTTGGTCCAGACTGAAATAACACTTATTAAATGGGTTGGCACTGTGCTTTTCAAAAGATGCATCGATTTTGGTGATTCTCTTAATTAATCATTTTGTGCTACAGCGAAAAGCCTTAACAACTGCTGGATGCAATTTTTTCTTTTAGTGAGCATCTGCAAATTCCTACTGTCAGCATATTTCATCTGTCAATGCTGACTTAGTCCTTCCCACTGTGTGTCCACCACCCACCCAACCACACAGCCATCTCTATAGACTGTTGTATAGTATTTAGGCATTCTTCCCGGAGAAAAAAAATCCCTGTTGTGAAGGTAATCCAGGCAGCAAATCATATTTTCTTGAAAAAAAAAAACATGCAACGCTAATTAAAAGTATAGAAACATATTTGGAGGAAGACAGAATTGAGTTGGCCTATATTCAGCAGCTAATTGCCAAGAGGATAACCATTCAACAGTAAATATGCCTAAACCAACAATGCAGTCTCTCTCATACAAGCCTGGTCTGTTTTTTTTTAAAAACATTAATTAGTTCCCTAACAAATCAGATTTTGTCATCTGTACAGAGCGAATCCAGACACTCAGACTGAACAAATCCGGACAGTTTTTAGTCTTTATTGTCTTTCCTTCAACGAAGATGAATTGATTGTTTATCTGAACGTGAGCCAAATTAAGTCTGGCTAATTAGCAAAAAAAATCTGTAGAGAATGAAGTAAAACTAGATAACAGCAAGAACTCTGTATGTGATGAGAAACTCTGAGATATTTCCTGATTTGAGTGGCATGCCAGCATTTAAACATGCAGCTGTTAAATGTAATATACTACAGTTGGAAATAATACAAAATAGAAATCTCAGCAGCTGTTCATTTTTAAAAAATATGGACATAAACAATATATAGCTATTTAAAGACATTTAACCAAATTAAATTTGAAACATTACTTATTTACTTTTAATAAATGTGACATCCTCAGTGGACAGTAGCCTCCCACTCTAATTCCTTTTGACAAAAGAATTCACACCTAAATGAGCAAAGTCAGTCAGTCAAGGGTATTTTCTGTTCATCCATTTGCCATGCACCATCGCACCACATTGCAGGAACAAAAACATACCAACCAAATAGCTTTTCCTCAGTGAAAGACGTTTGTATAATGTAACCTTTACTGAAACGGCTTTCTGGGGAAGATTTGGTGAAGAAGGCCATGAAAAGCTGACAAACAACGTACAGTTTACATAAGCAAAAACCATCAATGTGAAACAAATTGGATTCCCATACCTACAAAAATTGCACTGTTCTCAGAAATACTTTATCTTCACTGTAAATTCACATGGCAAGGGTCTCTTTAATAAATATACTTCATATTTTCAAACATAGAAAACTCATAAATCTCCTGTATAACTTAAAAGTTTTATACGTTTGTAATTTGGCAATCACTTCTAATGATTTTAACTTCTGACATACCAGGCAATTTAACCGTAGCTGCGTGCATTTAGAGATTGCACTATCTACTGATTTGTGTAGCAGATAGATGCTTTTGGCACAGACTAAAACTGTAATATCCACTGTGATCACGTTGTTTTTTCAGCCGGCTCCACTGTAAAGTCAAAATGTTATGTCCGATACATCCATTTGTGATAGAATACCTGCATCTTAAATGACAAAGCAAACACAAACATGCTTAACTAAGATGCTGAACATGGCAAAGAATCTGAAAGATCATCTAGATGGTGTGGGGGTTTATTGATTTTTGCAGGGGAAATAAATATTAATATTAGTATAAATGTTAATAAAAATACTGACTGCAACATACCTGGAGAGACCTAATTAACGTACCCTTCCAGGTTTCTGTTTATACAGGTTTGTCTCTTTGACATGTTACCAATGAACCAGATATTTATAGAGGCAGCAACTTTATTGCTTTACCTTTTCACATCAATCCAACCCTTACAGCACTCTGTCAGACACTTGACATATGCTTTGAAAAAAAATAAGTGAGATTTCCACTTCAAACCACTTTAAATTGCAAAGTTTCAAGGTGATTTCTTGCCATTTCTTCTCATTAAGTTGTCTGTACTCTGAAATCCAACTTAAAACTCACTACTAGTAGCGAACAATTGACACTTGATGTATATTGTGCAGCTGCAGCTGAAGGTGTACAGTAGGACCCCCACAGTGCATGTGAGAAACGTGTGGTGAGACGGCGGCGCTCGGCAGGATGGAAATCCATGAAATTATCCCGAGCCATGCGGAGAACCGAGTCGACTGTGGATAATCAAAAGGAATCAAAATGTAAATTCACCTGCAGCCCATATTTAGCTTTAGTTTCCTGACAGGAGGTATGTTTCTAAAAACTGCAGAAAAATACTCCAATTTACACTTGTGCGGTTAAAAGCCTGAAATATAAATAGACTCCTCTCTCTGGTTACGACTGCGCTACAGGTCTCGTCAGTGTTAATAAAATGAAAATGTGCGAAGACAAGCAAAGCGAGCGAAGGAGCCACATGGAATCTCTCAGAGAGAGGAATGTGGAGGGGTCGTTCTCCCGCCTCCCGCTGCCAAAGGAGTGTCTTCATTTGAGCGAGAGTGGTGGCCTTGTATCAAGGCTTCCAGCAGCACCATCCTTCAGATCTCAATTTTCAAGATTTGTGAGCCAGAAAGTGTAAGACGGGAGAGAGAGAGAGAGAGAAAGAGAGAGAGAGAGAGAGAGAGAGAGAGAGAGAGAGAGAGAGAGAGAGAGAGAGAGAGAGGGAGAGAGAGAGATAATCAGAACGAGAGAGACAGTGAGACACAGAGGGACATGCAAGACAGTATTGTAATATATATTATATCAGGGAAGGTCCGAAACAGAGTATACTTGGAGATAATATGGGAAAAAAATGAGAGATGGACATACAAAGGCTTTCTACTACATCTACTCTGTGATGACAAGCTCTTAGCGAAAGCATTTCAGAAGCAGTAAATATTCAGTGCATTACTGGTCAAAAAATTGTGGTTTGCGAAGCATTGGCAGAGACTGAATTCAGTTTAATTTGAAGGTTGTGTCTTTATCCCAGCGCTGGTTCTGCATCTTCCTTTCGCACCAAGGAGTGAGCACAAGCAGAGGGAGTGGAAAGGAGAGAGAGAAGGAGGCATAAATTATGTTTTTCATCACTTCCTCTTGCTGACATGCTGAAAGTTGAACCAAAAACACATCTAGGTTGCTCCTTGGCCAGTTGTTGTACCGTGTTGTAGCGTGTTTCACCATGCGTTTACGTCAAGTTGTTTATTGTATCTTCATCCTCAATCAATGGAAAAAAAAAAAAATTGTTCCAATATTCAGGATCTATATATCTCCCACTCAGGTTTTAATACAATATGTCATATACATCCCAGAGGCAAGGCTTGAAGGAGGAAATACAGATGGAAATACAGTTTAATAGCTATGACGTAGATGTATGATTTTATGGTCAGTGGGAATCAAGAAAATGACAGCACGAGTGGCTGATTTACAGAACGGGTCCCTGACTCACTGTGTGACTCATGAAACATTCGTAGATAGTTGAAGGTGGGCAGTGTCCCATCCAGCCTTCCTGCATTCAAGTTCAGAAAAATTAGTAACACTGCTAACTAATACATTTAAATGTATTGGTATACTTGATTGTTTTAAAATGTGTCATGTTGAAGACTGAAAGGCCGATTGCAGGTGCAGAAGTAACTCGAGGACGTTTGCTGTCGAAATTCACCATTAGCTCATTAGGTCTTTGTGGGTTTCTACTGCCTCATTTGGGATGCAAGAGAAGGTTCATGCTGACACTTGGGAGGATCCTGCAATCAAAAGTAAAACCCAGCCACAATCTCTGTCTATTTCTCTCAGCGGCACTGAAATATTTAAACCCAGTCTTTTTTGTGTGTGACTGTATGATGCTGCAACCATCGCATGTGTCACTCTCCATGGTGCTGAAACATTCAGACCCTCTTCAGTCTGCGGTCTTACAATTATCAGTCTCATGGACTTTTCAGATGTTATTAGTCACAACACTGACTCAGATTCATAGTCAGGATTCAGCCAGTGTTTGAAGGTCCAGTGAGAGCTGACATTGTTAGACAAACATCCCATTATAAACCAATAAGTAGTTATAATTGTCATTCTACAGCTGACATTCTTTTTTTTTCTTCTTAGGGGACAATTTAACCACCTTAAAGGCCCTGTTTAAACAGTCCTATTCTAAAATTTGTTAAAGCCAAATTGGTTTACTTGTAAAGATAAGCCTCATATTTTTTTAGTGTAATTTCAGTGCATATTAAGCTTTTTAATGCTTCAATAAAACTGATATGTTACATCATAGGTGGTATTGGTCCTTTTCATAAAACACAAATTCTTACAGCCAGTGACTATAAGGCTGCGATACATAACTGAGGTGGTCTGGTTGTGCAGCCCACCATGTACTGACTTTGACCTGACCTGAAACATTGGTTTGTGTCATGTATAATAGACATTTTTTTCTATGTTGTCAGCATGTCAGCAAGAACTCTGTTGTCTGTTGGTAAACCTGTCGTCAGGAGCCTCAACATCCTGAGGAGGAACCTGTTGAACAGTGTATTGAGATTAAGATTTCCAGTCTCACTTTGTTTCTCTCTCCATGGCTTGAAAACCCTCGAACCCATTCTCTTTTTGGGTCTCTCTCCGTGGTGCTGAAACCATTAAACATGGTCATTTATCTATGTCAGCTTCAGTTCAGCTGCACAGGTTTAAAACTGCACGCCACTTGGAAAGTCATTCAGTTATCCGGTCAGTAACCGACTTAATGGCTTGGTGATTTACTGACTGTTTCCTAATTTGGTAAGTGGACTGGGTGCCTCACTGGAGGTGTGACTACAAAAAAGGTGAGAGAATCATTTGGCAGCATTTGTGAAATCTGCAGGCATATTTGGAACAGAACTTGTTTTTTATGCCACGGTTGTAAATATACAATTTACCTCCTGTTATCATATTTGCCTTGATTTTGATGCAGTAAGGTTGGTTTATGGTTTTATGGTTCTTAGTGTCTCAGTGATGTATATCTTAAAACATTTATCTATTCTATGCAGCTTTTTTTTTCCTTTGTGTAAAAAAGAAATCTTACAGCTAAATTATAACTGAGCATCAAGGACTGAGTCGAGTCAGTAAGTGAGACAAAGCTGTAGAACACAATAATGCCACAAATGCCTTCATTTTCACATCAAACGCTATACAGTACACATTACATACAACCACAAGGGCCCTGAGGCTCTACTGCCTTTCATGCATGCACCCATATTCTCACACTATACATGGCTGTGAACAATATCACCATAATTACCACTGAGCATGAATTAAAGGGAAAGACTTAACACTTCATACATGAAGGCGTGTGCTCGATAGCTCGTAATAATTTCCAATTCTCCCATCAAATTCAAAACCTTTCTGGATTGCCTCCTTGTAGATGTTTTTCCTGGTTTCTTTCGTGTTAGAACAACTTTGAAAAGCATTCTTTCTTCTCTTTCTCTTCAAGAATAATTCATAACACATGTATGTGCTTGTCCCGTTTCATTTGTGCAATTGTGGTATCTGCCCATGCAGGCACGGCCAAAGTAGTTTATGCAAGTCTGTGTGTGTGTGTGTGTGTGTGTGTGTGTGTGTGCGCGTGTCACAGCCAGAGGCGGTGGTAGGAGGTTAGAGGTTAGATACAACCGGCTTTTCAAACCCCAGGGATCTACTTCGACAACAACAACAACCCCTCCCCACACGCCTCGTCTTTCTGTCCAACTCAAGCCTCCAGCCCAGACAGTGCCAAGCTCAGGGATCACTGGGCTTGGCACAGACACACACATGAACACACATACACACGTCCTGGAGCTACAGCTGTACACTACATCCCAGAGTAACACCGCTACTATCCGAGCAGCACCAGAACACTCCAGCCACCCTTCTACCTGAGAGCAGAGGGCTTTCAGGCAATAACACACCCTCCGGCAGCCATGTTGGAGGTCCTGAGCTCCTGGGAAACGTAATATTGATTTCAAATGTATATTCTGTGTGTGTGTGTGGCTTGCTTGACCATTTTATTGTTTTTTGGTGGTGTTTCTGCAGGCCTACTTGCTTGCTGATGGTGTAACATTATAACAGTGACCTGTTTTGTTTATGTTAGCAGATTTTATTCATGTTAAAAAGTATCGTATTGTGATGACTTGTCATTGATGCTAAACACAAAGTACAGTTAAAAGAAATAAGGGAAAAAAAAGTTCACTCCAGAGTCTTTTAATTAGATTTTGTTGTATTTTCGAGTTTGAACAGACTGGCGCTGATAGTTCGCTCCAATTAACAATACATGATGGTGCCAAATGCCAAGTACATTTCTGGAGCAACAGCTCAGCTGGTTTCAAACTGAGATGAGCGCTGAATGTGTGAAACTGTCACATAATTATGTTGATATTTTACACAGCATTTGTTCTTGCATTTTGTGTGTGTCAAAAGCAGCAAGCACGCATACAACACACACATCGTGATGTGCTCCATCACCATGTGGCCTGACTGAGTGAGCGGAGTCACCAGAGGCTTTCTCTCAGGTCTCCTCTCGTGTTTTACAACTGTAGTCAGATGACAGCTGTTCTGTCTTTTTTTTTGTAATGCACTTTCAGCTCTAGTTGGTACACTGTGCAGAGCGAGGGCTAAGTAGTGGACAGATTTTTAGAAAAGGTCAGAAGCAGCTATGAGCCCCCAGAGCTGTGTGATGACATCACGCATGATGGCTTCAGTCAGCGTGGTCTCCATTTTAGGTGGTCGTTTAGTTGAAGCACCTCCATCCCAGGGGGAGGTTTTGCACATTTTGGACTGTGTTAGAACTCGTATTGCTCACATTAAAAAAGCAAAATGTGAACCATTTAATGTGAAAAATAGAAGCCATTTCTTGAAATACAACCTATGCTGACAATGACCTTTTGTGAGCATACAGGTAGTTTGTGAGAGAGCTTGAAACCATAAGTCATAGGTCATAGGTCATAGTGGATGGGTGAATAAACTATGTTTCACCAACAGTCACTCTGTATGTTTTTCAGCTGCAGTTCATGGTCAGTGTCCTAACTGCAAGACAAGAAGTGCCCTCTGGTCTGTGTCTTTTAAACATGAACATGATCATTCACTGACTTCAACCACACAGTTGTAGTTCCTTAAACCTTGCCAGTCATTGACGCTAGCAGTGGCAGATGCCATCCGATAAGAAAGCATGAGTTTTTCTAAAAAAGAATGGAAAAAAAGAAACCTATTTTGTCATTTTAGGTTGGAAGATTTGCTTGTTTTTGAAGATGCACTGATAGCTTGCGAATCAATAATCATAAATGAGAACAAACTAGAAGGGACGACAGGAGCAGAAATGGAGTGCATTCATGTCACACATATATAATACAGAGGAGAAGAATGAACAAGAGAGACATAGAAACAATAGCAAGAGTGGAAAAGTGAGCGAGTCAACATCTCTCTCCCTCTCTCTTTTTTTCTGCCTCTCACTCCACACTGCGTGGGGAGCTGACACTTTGCTCCACCCCCCTGGGGAGAAGCTTGAGGACAACCTATCCAGCTGGGGATTGAGAGCGGAGGACTTTTGCACGCTGACACCACCAGCCGAGTTTCTAACCTACGGCTGGAGCAGCACACGGGCTCTCGGAGGCCGCGTCGGACCAGGGAAGTCACTGAGTAACGGCGAGTAAAGATAATATGGCAGTGGAGGGAGTTAAAACAGCACCAACAGTACAGATATGCTCAGTGCAGATACCATCACACACCACTAAAGTTCCCGATTTTACCGCATGATGCTTTAACCGCTGCTCACAGAGTACACTTTTCTTGGTCTTTCCAAGATGCAAAGAATACTAAAGTAAGTACTGATAAGGTGCACTTCTTGTTAAATTTAATAAAATGATGTTTACAGCTTTGCAGGGGAATACACATATTTATGTGATATCATCAAGTATCATAAAAGGACAAAATACTTCATAAGAACATGTAGTTACTACAAATAATGTATTATTTAATGTTTTTATATTTTTTTTACTGTAGACAGAGTTGAGGCATCTGCTGGTTGAGTTGTTTGGTTTAAGACATAGCCACATATTTTTCAGATCAGGGTGGGAAAGATTTCTTGTATTATGTCTCTCCGAAGAAACAAAAAACATTTGAAAAAGGTAAAGTTGAATTTGATATGTAAAAATGCAATATCTGCCTTTTCTGTCACCCCTTATCAACAGAAACCTCTGTATGCCCATTGCAGCTCTTCATTATCGAAGCCACTTAGTGCTAAATGTCTGTCCTTGGCAACACCTAGCTGTCGTATAAAAAAATAAGACAAAACTTTCCTGATCTGGGTTATATCAGTAGTACAGGAGTATTCATCTTTAATGGAATGATTTTAAACATCAAATTTGCCCTCTCTATTTAGACGTTTTCTTTATATTTATATCACGCTCAAATCGCAGAGTGAATGGTCTGAATACAATTTTGATGATAGGAATCGTGCTGGACAAGAAAACACAGACCCCCAGACTAGGTTCAGGTCAGTAGGACTCCTCAAGTTTTCAGGGGGTTGAATCTGCTCTAAAAACCTCCTCACAGCAGTCAAACAGAAAAGCAGCAATAATCACAGGTCCTGAACACGACATTATGTGATGTTTCTGTACTTTCTGTGTGTTAGGGGGGAATGCAGTAGACAAATCCTGTGCGAAGGTGTCGGAGGTTGAGTCGTGAGCATGGGGCGAGGTGGAGGTGGAGATGATGAGTTTTCAGCACGCATTGGAAAATTATTCTGGCTGAGGAAAGAATATTATTCCACCGCCGCAGTGTCAGGAGAGAGGAAGACCATGCAGGGTGATCAGAACAGAGGGGCAGATGATCATCAGCCGCCAGACTTCTCTGACTTTCCTCCGTTTTTAAATGTGCAACTGCAGAATGCAGCAGTCAGTATTCGTGCATCTGCCTTGAAATATCACTGCAGATGGTTTCAACATAAAGCTTCACAGTCTCAGATAAATAATCTCTTGAAATTATAATCAAAGAATGATGCCCAAACATTCCAGAAGTTGAGTGCAGAACAAACCTCTAGCCTTAAAGATTGAAAGGTTCAAATCTAAAAAATGCTGCAAATTGAAGAAGAGCATTATAGCTTATGGCATTCTTTGGCACAAAAGCCAGCTTTCAGAAAGTCTCCATCTTCCAAACTCCGCTGAATGACCATATATCAGTCGCATTTTGCTACACAATCACACATTTGAACGTCCGACCTTGCAGAGCTCCACTAAAATTTCTCCCTTTTTCTATGACTTGCCTTTGAAGAAGTCTTTAACAAAGTGATGACCTCTTAAAACCTCCATCAGTTATCAGTAAGAACTTTTTCTTCACTCTCTTCTGACATGTACTTTTATACCCCCTAACCATCTGTGCCTCTTCCTCCAATGTTCCTGAAATGGAAATGGCATGTTGGCGCTTTCCCCCTGAGGAACCCCTGCTCATATCGACACTAGAAAAATATCAAAAGGACACCTTTTTGTCTCCTCTGAGCCCTGCTGAAAGCTCCCATCCTCTTAGCCCCTCTGTAATTACAAACACACAGGTCGCATTGGAGCACTTCAGCTCTAAAGTCTGAGAGGAGAGCTTCGGTCCGACTCATCATTCAGGTGAATTTGCCGACAGTTTTCGTTCTGGTTCACTGAGTGCTACCACTTCTACTACAGGAAATTAAAGACACACTGCACTAAGAACCCACATTTTGCTTTCAAACATGCACCCTGTGTAGCCTTGAGGAGCAGTTCTCAAAGGATTTGACAAAAGGACAACAGCTGTAGTAGACGTTGGATAAGAAAATATATTCCAATGGTGACCCAGTTTCATCGAATATCCTCTAAACTTGTCCACGTCTCCACTGTCTGTCCATTTGCTGAGCATAGCCCTTGAGACCCACTTCACTAAATACTGCTAAACACACTGCTTTTGTTTTAAGATATCCTATTAGCTCTTCACATCTGTCGCTCCCAGCTCACCCTGCAGTCACAATGGATTTAAATGACCTCTTCCCAAGAACTTCCCAAAACGTATCACTATGCAAGAGTCATCAACCTCTTTCAGTCCGCTCGCTCACTATGCCAATAATCCATCTTTACTTCCTCTTGTGGCTTCTTGCTCGCTCATCTCTCATTTTCTGTCCTACTTACTTACCTTTTCTTGCTGATTGGCTAATTTAATGCTAATCATGTACACCTGTCCTCCCTCTGATTTGTCTATACTTTTATTTCTAATACATACTGCTGAGGTATCCAATTTCTTTTTTGCATGGATCATCGTCTGAGTTTGTGTATGAAGGCAAAAGTGTACAAAGGAGGATGGAGGCGAAATGCAAATGATTGCAAAAATGGAAAATAACATTTAGTGGACTGACTGTCATGAAATGCATCACAATTTGTCAAGAATAATTCATTTTTAATGATTTGAATGTGATTTACCATTTACAAAGTATTGTCATTTTTACTAGATTTTCTACCATTCTCACATTTCATTACACTATGTATCTCACAGTTTACCCAAAATCCTCCACTTGATGATGACAATGACGTCAGGCAGGAACAACAGAGGATCATTTGTGTTAAGGGAAGCTTCAGCTGTCCACTTTACCGTATGAATCAGAGAGAAGTAATGATAGCATTGAAATGATGAAAAAAAAATCATCACATAAGTCAAGAAAAAACAAATGACAGAGATGGAGATAGAGGAAGAAAGATGGCCGGAGGGAGCGAGGAACAAAAGGGGAGAGATGCGGGGGAGTGGAGACAAATGTGAGCAGATAAGAGGAAAAAGAAATGAAAACGAGAATGGGAGGAAGGTTAGAGAAGTAGAGAGAGAAATAACAGCTAAAAAAAGAGGAGGAGGACTTGGTGAGTAGCAAGAAGAGAGCTGATGTGACATCGAAAACAGAGAAGACTGATGGAGAAATTAGGAGGTGGAAGAGAAGAAATAAGGGTGAGGGGGAGAAAAACGACAAAATATATATTAATTCTCCATCATTTTGTCGTTTACTGAGTTTGTTATTCCACATCACCTCAGCTGACTCACACCTTATAGCCTCTGAAAATGTTAGGAGTGAAGTTAAAGTTTTTACAACCCCACAAAACAAAATGATGATGTCTGCAGGGGGGCTGATACTTTTGATCGATAGCAGCAGCTCAGCTATTGCTTTCCCAGATGCAGCCGGAGATGTCTGACTTTCAAAAGTACATCCTTAGAACAAAAAAAAAAAAAAAAAAAAAAAGAAATATTTTAGTGAGGCTGGATTTAACCACCAGGTGGTACCACAGTGAGCTGCAGGGGCTTTATTGTTCACTATTCTCTCTCTGCACTGTGTATGTGCCCCGTTGCTTTCAACTACTCATGCAGAGTGGACACGAGCACAGTGTACAGAGCAAATTTGCCCTTGATTAGCACAAACCAGGTGATGGACAGGGAACTTGAAGTTTTGTGTTACACAAGAGCCAGAGTTTTATTTTGCAAGATGTCGTCCAACCTTGTATTAACATTTTACATATAATATGATATTGTAGACGCTCAAGACACTTAAAAAAAAGCCGGGCTGCATGTTTGGCTGGTTGTTAGGCATTTATACAACTGCAAGCTGTTGAATGGCTTTGTAAATTGTTTGTTTAAACCAAGGGCATTACAGTTTTTTGTTAATTTCAAAGGTCTTAAATGGGCTGACGAGGTAAAAAGACCATTTATTGACACTCTGGGAAACAGCAACCCCGCAAAGCAGCATGTGAAAAGACTGGTAAGTGCAAAAAGGATGCAAATTAAGTAGCAAAGTAATGAGTGACACATAAAAGTGGCTCTTCCCTGCGAAGTTAAGGTTCCTGTAACTTGAAAATATTTCATTTAACAGGTTAGAGCAGTCTTGTCACTGTCAGCAATCAGCAAAAGAAAAAAAAAAAGTTTCACCTGGGAACACGAGACCTGCACATCTACAGCAGGAAACACATTCGGTGGCATAAAATTCTCAGCCCAGACAGCTGTAACAACCTCACTCTTTAAACTCGGCAACATTAAATTTATCCGGCCTTCTCCTCTGCTGGCCCCTCACCGGCCTTCGCTGATAAAAAGAACATTACACAGATATGTTGGGTGACCGGCATGTTTGACTGCCAAACGTATATATTTGTGAGGCAAATGAGTGCAGACTCTACCAGTAAAGTAAGAAATGACAGCAGATAAGAGCAAGCAGTTTTACAGAGATAGGGACCGTTTGACACATGAACAACCTTACAATTACCGAAGACGAAGCAACAGGAATCTGACCGCTGCACTGACAGACGTGTGGACACAGACATGCCCACACGATCTCTGTTCAGTAATTTCGACTCAGCCCCAGCTTATAATGACAGCCCACCTCAAACATAGTTGTAAATCAGTGGGCAAAATTATATAATGGCAGGTAACCATAGCAACACTAAAGTTGACTCTCGGTGAAATTCATCGGGCATTAACGTTACAACAAAGAAACTTTGAAAAGGGAGCACACATGAATAAGTAAACAACAGCAACAAAACAACGACAAATAATAATAATAATAATAATAATAATAATAAAAATAAAAATAAAAATAAAAATAAAAATAAAAATAATAATGAATATCTATGGCCTGTAGGGGCAAAAGCAGAAGATTGTTGAAAATAAAATTGCTATGATACTTTTTTTCTAATAGAAATATTACCATGAAATTGATATTATCTTGGACTAACGAAGACAAAGTGTAAAGTGGATTTTACATAAACAGCAAACAGAGGAGCAAGTTAAAAACAAATAAGAGAGAAGCTCAACATAAAGGCATTTCTCTAATGAGTGTTTGTGATGAAAGCTCAGCTCTGTGTCTGCTGTAAATCAGGAATTTACAATAAGTTCAAAAGTATTACTAGAATTTGTGCATCCCAGATAATCATTTATCAAAACCTGGCCAACACCTGAGCACGGCAAATGAAGAGTCCATTCAACTCTAAGGCCATTTGTCTGTTTTGTATGTTTTTTTATGCATTTTTAGAGTTTGTTGAATCAAATGAGCAGACCAGTTATCACAGTCGTTTTTCTATCTTTCATGGAAGGTCAAAGTTAAGTCCAAAATCATCTGAGGCACATCGAGTTTCAAGGGAAGTTTGGGTTGATGTGGATTAAACCACAAACAAATGGACAAGTATCAAGCAATCCCAGGTGAAGTCTTTCAACTGAGGTAACTCAGATGAGTCAAGACAAGTGTCAATCAAGTCTTGAGTCATTTGAGATACATTCAAACACATATCAAGCCTTGTCAAAAAATGTCAAAAGTCTCACAGTTTTAGTCATAAGCAAATTGCTAGTTGTGGTAAAAGACTTTCAGGTCTCTGAGTGAGCATCCAAATGACATGACATTAAAATATTTCCCCTTTGTGATCGCTAATAGTGCTTTTTATATAACCGAGACAGGGCTTCAGTGCCTCAGCTTCATAATCAATTATTAAAGGTCTTTTGTTATGCAAGATCTGTCAGATAGATGATGTCAAAATTGTTCCTCTATTGTTTCAGGATTTACCAGCTCAGAACAAAGAGAAAGCAAGCGACTTGAATGTTTTTTTTCTTTTTAAGTCTCGGTTTTAGTCATTATGTCAGTTCCCAAAGCAGTCAGGCCCAAATGAGGTTTCAAGGTGTCGGGTCTGCAGCCCTACAACTCAACAGGTCCGACAGACAGTCAGTCAGTCAGGTAAAATACCCAGACTGGTGGTTGGATGTTGAATAAAAGATGCCTGTAGGCTGACAGTGATGTGATACGTCAGAAGGCCAAACAGTTAGTCAGACAATGAAGGAAAGCAGCTGCAGCCTCCACTTTTTTTTTTGTTTGCGTATTGTTTTTGTTCTGAAAGGATGATCGGGGAAGAGTCAGCCAAACTTCACCTGACTCACTGGCAGACCTTCGGCAGTAACCCCGAGGACGAAGTGAAAATAGCTGCTAATTCGTTTTTTCAGCTGATGCTTTTGTTTTGTTCTTGATTCCCATCTCCCCTCCGAAACCCGCCACCTCGAAACACTCGCACATTTAAAACCCTTTTTGTTGAGCTAAAGCTGGGTCGGATTCGGAGCTCCAATCGCGGTGTGTCTATTTTTAGCCGCGCCTCTTAGAAGGCCTCCCTCATTGTGCGGTTTAAAGGTCCGCAGTCATTACGGCAGCGGCTGCGGTGGCGGGAGCAAGAAACGGCGCGGCGTGAGGAGGAAGCAAAGCCAGCCAGCTGTCGGGAGTTATCACCACGCTCGAGTGTGCAGACAGACCGGCCGACTGGGACTTCATCTGCTCTCCTACACGGGGCCATGATGGCAGCAGGCTATTTCAAGGTGGAGGTTAGCGAAAGGCCACCAACTGGAAAGAGGACTGACAGGCTGGCTGCTGTTTGAGAGCTGGCATCGATCTGAGCAGGCTGCTCAACTGAAGCCAGTCTGTGCTACAGCACGCCCGAGTCTGGCTCATTTATTGTGCCTCTTTTTCTGCTTTTCATGGCACTTTTGCATTCAGAAACAGATGATATAATTATTACTGTGCTATATGAGACAAATCAGTATTTTCTTCTAAAATGCTTGTAAATTTTCAGTTTTTTCAATGCACTGGATTTGGCACTGCTGCTTCAAATTGTTGTTATGCATTTTTTTTTTTAAATCAATGTATTATTTATCATATAACATAATATATTATGACATTAATTTGCAAACTCTTAAGGTGTGTTCAGAGAGAAGAAATAGCTTCTTATAGAAGAAGCCCTGCAGTACCCAAAGTCAATGGAAGGATAGGTAATTGGGGGAGTTTAGTTTCAAATAATATACAGTCAAATTAGCATGATTAATTAAGGTTTGTGTCATATATATTTACTGTTTAAACTATTTAAAGCAGCTTTAAAGCCATCCGGGGATCTATAAAATACCTATACTCTGAATTGTAATTTAAGAAGACACAGACTCATGTAGATTTACTGAAAACACAATTTCCTTTGTGATTTTTCATCTTAAAGTATATATTACATTGTACACCCAGCCTCTTCAGAAACAGGCTGAGCAGACTGTGTAATACAGTCCGTGCCTCCATCTATCCTGTCACCCTCAACATTTGATTGACTGCAGTGTTAAACCTGCTTTGATCTGCCGTCTATCAGAAAAATTGTCATCTTGTCTGCCGTAACCCTTGTATCAGAGCTGCTCCCCTGCTCATCTGAAAAATTCATACCAAAACACATCAACAACAAAGGGATGAGGAAATTGTCAAAGTATTGCAGCAGGATTGCAGCAAAACTTTGCTCCTCAGAAGATTTTTCTTTCTATCCATCCATCTCTTGGGTCTGGCTCGTCTGTCTCCCTCTCTTCTTCCTTCACTCCCTCCATCCTCTTCCCTGACCAATCCTCCTCCTGTGTGGATGAAGGGCACCACATGACTTTGTACCAATGTTCCCAGTTCAAAAGCTGTAAGTCTATGACCAAAAATGAACTGAAAATGAGTTTTAATACGCTGGAGCTTGATCGTTTCATTTCAGAAGAATCTTTAATTCTCCAGAAATTTAACTGATTAAACTTGCAAATTATTAAATCCATCGCTCTGATTTGATCAAGAATGTAAAAGCAATTTAAACTTCAAACGTAACCTCGAGTTGGTGAACTTGGCTTGAAAATTGAGCCCTTAACATGTAAGAAAATTTACTTTAAATGCTGCTATAAGCATTTTCCTTGAAGCTGTACCAATACACACTTGTACATTAAGATTTCAAGATTTAAAGAATTTACTGTCATTACACAACTTACATCAGAAATCATTGATAAAGAAATTCTTAAATACCAGGCTCCCAAAACAATGCTAAAGAAATATTAACATATTGGACATGGCAAAAGCGAAAGAAAGCAATGGATGTCACACATTGGTACAATCCTGTTCCAGCAGAACAATCATTGGGCACCACCTGCATCATCACACACACACACACACACACGCTCATGCTCTAAAGGAAGGAGAGAGAGAGAGAGCCGTCACTTCGAAACAGATATGATCAAATGACATAACACGCAGCTTCACTGTTTTGGTTCGGTCTCACTGCTCCCATCAGCCTCGTTTTAAGCCACAGCGGGCAGCGGTTGCTCAGCACCAAATGACAGACCGATAAATCTCGCCACTACCTGGTGAACACAGTGGAGCATTTGCAGCTTAGGAGGAGAAGGTATTTTTCACAGGAATTGCTGGAAACCACAACTAAAAAGTGCATTAAATCATTTTATAATGAAAATATAATCTATAAAGGAGGGAAATACTTTGACATTGGGCGTGACTGACAAAATAAGTTTTAATATTGCTGTATTTATTCTGGATATCTTAACAAGCAACCATTTATTGTCATGTTTATCCACTATAAGGTGATTATACGCATGTGAACAAAATTGTTGGCACGCCTCTGTTAAAGAAAGAAAAACTAACTATCATTTTTTTCCTGACCAGTTTTTTTTTTTAAACAATTTTGTTGAATTACAATTGAAAAGTTCATTTCCAGTAATGTTTTATTTATTACTACTTTTGTCAGTTTCAAGTTATTTCAGAGAGCTTCTTTCTTTAACAGAAGGGTACCAACAGTCTTGTCCATGTGTGTATATCGGTGTTGTGTTTTCAGCTCGTTACACTCCCCCTAAGTGGCCAAAAACATTTCACACAGGTTTAATATCTATGTCAATATTAATCAGATCCATGTGTAATTATTCCACCAGAGTTGGCAAGTGGCTCGTTGTACATTTTATGGTTTTGTCTTGAAATGTGACATTGTTGCAGTTTCTTTCTCCTTCACCTGCTTCATGATCATCAGCGGCGACATTAGCATGCGGGCACGACGGCGTCTGTCAGCCATGGGACCGTTATCTTAACTCAATGCAGACATGAAGTGCGGGCCAGAATGATGAAAGACTCATGATATGAGTGTGTGCGTGTGTGTTAGAGAAAGAAAGAGATGGAGAGAGGGAGGAGAGTTTGTTAGCATGTATTCATGAATCTATGCTTGAAAGTGTGTGACTGTGCTGTGTGTGTGTGTGTGTGTGTGTGTGTGTGTGTGTGTGAGCACAGACTCCCCATGCATGAATTGGGTGCGAGCAGACTTTTGGGTGCATAAAATGTTTTTTTTTCTTTTAATTGGCATGCACACGACATGTACAGGATTAGCTGTGGTGACAATAGCGCTGACATTGTGACAACACTCAAGAGTTTCACAGCAGCTCACACACATCTCCTGACATTTCATGAAATGAGCACAATGTCATAACATAACATGTCCTGTGCATAAAAAAATGAGAGGAATTCATTTCCCAGCAGGAAAGGATTACATGCAGGAGACACTGACGACGGCTTTGAACTGTTGCAGAGTAATGAAAGTGTGTGCAGGGATTAAACACAGAGAGACATATGACTTTGTGTGCAATTTTCACTCTGGCAGAGAAATGTTAAAGTGTAAAATTTCAATGTTCACCTAGATTTTCCTCCCAGATCATGAAGTCTTCATTTCAAATTACAAAATTCATCACCTATGAATGCTTAGCTTAGCCTAAGAGTGGAAACCAGGGGAAACGGCCTGGTTTTATCCAAAGGCAACACAAAGTTCACCAACCAGTACCTCTAAATCTCACTATTTCATTCATTTTATTGGTATTTTATTGGTATCCAATCCAAACTATTCCAAGTTTTACTTACTTCCATTGGTGTTTTGCATTTCATTTTCATTTAAAAGGAGGCTACATACCATCTTACATATGCAGCAACATTGTTAATGTGTGGAGGGTATCAACGTGTGTGGACACCTCAGCCTTAATCTCCATGAGATGTTTTTATTTTCTTACAAATATATATCTTTTTCTTATAGCTATACATCCATGAAGTCTGTGAGCCTCAATGTAGGCACAGATTTGTAATGTATTCCCTTTTTGTCTCACTGGCTTTATTTGCATCCACACATCTTGTAAAATCTGATTCATGCTCTGTCTGAACACAGCTCAAGATGTTTTTTGCAGCACTACAACAATGACAGAGTCATTTTTTTGTCATTGTGCTAGCTCTGGTGTTAAAACACTGTGTGATGCTACAGGACCACATCTCGAATCAAACCAGGAATGAGTGTCATTGCACATAGAAACTAGTTTAAAAACTGCTTTTTATGAAGGAATTTATACATACAGACTCAGCTCCTCAAGATAGCCACCATTTTATAGTTCTCGAGCAGCCAGAAGCTTTAACTTCAAATCCATTTGTCTGCGAAAGTTAACTTATCCACCCTGAGCCTTGTATCAAGTATTTATAAAGCTTCATAGTGAAAAACTGTATCAGAAAACCAAATCTCTCCACCGTTCATCATTAGACTCAGTACGTCAGTGTAAACCACCGATTTTTTTTCACCCCTTGTGCACAAATCATGTCCCGCTGCTGGACATGCGTTTGTGTAGGTTTTGAACACGTTAGAGCACATCCTGCCCTTCAATTTGTCAGTGTCCTTTTTCACTTATTGGTTACCTTTGTGAGGATTCCTCTGCATTGTGTCAGCAGAGGGTTGAGTATCAAAGTTGGTCTCTTTCTCTCTGACCCCAAAATTGTACTGGATAACAAAACAGATTCTGATGATTTGGAAATAAAGAGTCTCTACCGGCTAATTCTGCCATTATTCCAAGATGACAGCTGAGAAATTGAGAGAAAAGAGTCAAGAGAAAAGAGAGAAAGATTGAAGCGATGCAGAGTGGCAGACTTTGGCTCTCTTTATCGGACGTGCACGGCAGTAGATTTCCCCTTCACTTTATCCTCTCATCTCTCTCCCCTTTCCCTTTATTTTTCTTGTGTGCAGAAATATTCAGTCCCCCTTGAGCTATAATCATGAGAAGGTGGCCACGGACAGAGGAAGATTTAAAGATGAAGAGGAAGCAAAAATGAGACAGTAAAGCTCTCAAAGTCCTTTTTTTTTCCATAATTGATTCAAAACACAGAAAAAGAAAAGCAAAGAGGAGGCTAAAACCAGTCAACCAGTCAGAGATTTCTATATAGACGACAAATTGATTTCAATTGGGGAAAAGCAGGAGCTGGAGGAGTCGCTGTGGAGGGCAAGAGTTAATGAATCAAATCATAAAGACAGATGCACTCAAGAAGCAGGAGTGTAGAAGAAGTGTAAAGAGAGGAAGACAAGGAGATAATACACAAAGAAACAAGGATAAATAAACGACAACGAATGGGCGATTCGGTCATTAAAGCATCGCCCGTGATTCTTACACATCCTCCCGTTGCAAAGGGGAGACGAGGTGAGGAAGACGATCTAACGTCGCCTGCAACAAGCATCAAAGCGCTTTTTAATCACCATCTGAGAGGCGTTAAGACACATCACAGGCATTCATCATTTCCCTCTGTGTTCTTTTGCAGATAAACATAACAATACAGCGAGTCATTACACAGGTGGGGAGATAAATCTTCAAACTGATTTCCACGCTTTGGCAGTGTCACTTCGAAGCTAGACAGCGTAGTCATTTAGATTGGCTTTATCTGCATTTGGAGTGAGTTTTTTATGTTTTTTATTTTGGCAAAGATTTATGAAGAGAAGACTGAACTAAAACGAGAAGCTGAACGATATGTGAATTTTGAGCAGAGAAGGCAAAAAAAAAAAAAAGAAAAGAGATTTCCCTGATCGCTGAGGTTTGACGCGGAAAAGAGGAAATACAAAGTTCTGCCGTCGACCGACCGTCTCCGCCTCGCTGGACGTGTCTGCCCCGAGCGAGTGTGAGCGAAAAACGCGAGCAGATAAAAACACAAAGTTGCAGTGTCTTTGCACTCCCACCACCACCACCTCTCTTTTTCTTCACTGTCTCCGCGCTATCACTCCTCCCCCCACCACCTCGGGGAGGTAAATGACTCTGCTGTGAAGTTGGAGTCGAGGCTGTTTGACCTTGATAGCAAACCTGCATTCCTAAATAAATATTCAGCGGCTCAGGAGCGATGGCGCGTGCCTCCGCTCCCCCAGATAACAGGTTATGTATGAGGCGGATGCTTCAATTTTGGGCCCAGCTGGCACCACTACGGCCTGCAGAGGAGAGCGCACAGGAAGTAAGATGCTGCGTTACCTTACAATGATATAGTCAGCAATCAAATTAATGATGATCATTTACTCACAGGCCAAAATACATCTAAATAGATGGCTGATATTTTATTAAAAGTATAGGTGAAATATAATAATGCATTTCCAGCAAAGCTAATTTGTCAGGGGGGAGTAAGTCAGTAATAACTGCAACTGCGATCTGATTTCATGTCGTGCACAACATAAGCAGGGCGAAATGGCGGCGACCTATTGGTTACCTCGGCGGTGTAGAGGAGCCAGAGGTGTGCAGCCAATTGCAACTCTTTATCTGCCGGCTCACTGCGGCAGTCGGCCTGCTCCCGACTGCCCCATTATTCTCTTGCCACGAATTAAAAATGATCCTCTGATGAACAAACGAAAGCGAAGATGACCGTCGCCTTGTTTTGTGAGGCACGTTATTGATGTGCAACGGTTATCTCTAAGCACGGCAACAAAATAGCCGTTTCCTGCGAGGGCTTCACAAAGTCGCCCCGTGTTTGGCTTCAGCTCCCTCTCACATCAACCACTGACTGTTACTTTTAAAACCGAGCCCAACAAAATAAACAAAAATATGTGCAGCAAATAAGGAAATAAATAAAGTAATTTTCTAACACAACTTGATGTAAGTAATAAGGGTATATAATGAAAGCAATACTGAGTATATATGGTTTGTCATACTGCCCATGCACATAATGTGTACAGTTTCACATTATTATATCAAATTCTTACCTTAACTGTGCTAATTTATAAAACTTATATATCAGTTTGTTGAATCTGAGGATCTGTGAAGAGGACTGATTTGTTTGTTTTCCTCAGAAACTAAAGAAAAATACCACTAATGAGGTACCTAATTAGCTGTGCCTCCATACCTCACAGGTGAATAATTAAGACTGAGACATTTGTTGTCACATATCTGCAGATACCGGCTGGAGGCAGTAACCCAGAAACAACTAAACCCCAAAATCCTTTGTCACCTGGAACAACAACGACCGGGCATTTTACAAACCGCATGCGTATCCGCAGGAAGCCGTCTGGTCTGATGATCAATACCTGAGAGTCGACCATTAAATCACCCGATAAGTTAGCCGTGGAACTTTCAAAACTTGTTTTCCTGTTCGGGAGCTACTTGTCTGAACATATTTTTAATTTTCCCAAAACACCCATCTTGTAATTACCATAATGCAACTTTCATTAATTACTTTTTCCCCAATTAGCCACGAAAACCAGCACAAAAATTAAACCAAGGTGTTTAAATGACACAGTCGTTCCATATCTGGCTGAGGTGTAAATAACTAATGCTTTGTTAACTCGTTGTTGTATCGGTGATGAGTGATGACCATCGTGTTCACAACTTCCTTCCCCCAAATTGCCAGAAATATCAGAAGTTTCGGTTGCAGGTTCAAACACACAGATGCATGTGTGGCGGCGGTTCGCTCAACAGACGCCTGAGGTCTGTGATGACGAGGACAGATCCATCTTTAGGAGGCGTCACCTGCACTGCGGGTTTGACACGGATCGGAGCGACATGTCAGGATGGTGTTTGGGGTCACAGTCGACACAGAATGATCTTGCTTGTTTTTGTCCCAGTTTATTAAACTCTAAGTAGCCTCGTCATTGCTGCGGCGCAATAAGAACACCTCAGATTTCCCACCAGATTGTGGTTACGTTCTGTTGTGAACCCTATCAAACACCAGAGCCACAATCATGCAAACAGAAAAACCTGAGGCCAAGAGGTGTTACACAATAAGAAATAAAATAAATAAATAAAAAACACTGCAGAATGCATTACACCTTCACTCCATATTATTTCATCCATAACAAAACACACACCTGGAAATGTGTAATTCTTATTTTCAATAACTAGGTAAGGTAAGATGACAGATAAGATAGATTTTACATTCCCAGAGGAAATTTGTCACAGGCGTTTCCAGCCATTGAATTAATATGAAAATACAGAGTGACACAGGCTTTATTGCTCACTCGCTCACACGCCGCTATTTTAACATTACCCATCAGTCAACACACAAATAACAGCAAGTTTGTTATAGCAGCGACTGCACTCAGAGGAAATGTTTCACTCTCGGCTTTCTCGAGGCAAACAAGCGGCAGTGATGAGAGCGCGTTCATCAGGGATCGATGCGCATGTTGTGTCACGGCAGCGATGCAAAGCGGATACCAAAGCAAAATGTGCTATGGAGGAAGAGATGGATGAACTTTAACATTTGTTTCTGGGTATTTGTTTATGTGCAATGTGACTGCAAATGATCCTTCAGACTTATGGGTGGTCTCTTGTTTCTTTAAAGAACAGCGCTGCTTATCATCAAAAAATTACCAACTAAACTGTCCCCTGTAAACATCCATGATTGTTTACGTAATGACTTCCTGCTTCAGCTTGGGCCTGCTGTACTTGCAAGAGTTGTGTGCATTTTTTTTCCTGCAATAAGAAATTTTGAACTGTTGCAGGGTAAAGAAATTTTCTAACAATTCAGGTAAACATATTTTTACTGTGGCTTCAATTAAGGTTGTTTAGATAACCTGGATAAACTTCTGGCTTGTTTGCAACTGATTGGCAAGTCTGACAAATCCATCTCAAATTAGTTCATTGCCCCGAATTTCTGTAGCATTTCACCAACTGGGTACACTTTTGGACTAACTTTCCCCATTACCCTGGTGGCCATTCATCACATCATAGTTATTAAGATAATTAATTGTAGTTAATCTGTTTCTTTTTTATTTTTAGGTCATTGCAGGTCATCGTAACAGGGAGCTCAGTTAGCTCTGTCTTCCTCTGTAAATCAGAGACATGTTAATCCCTTTAGACACTTCATGTCACCTTTATTTTTTATTTCTCTCTCTCCTCAGTTCCTGATCCCAGCGTCCTCGGCTGCTATCGATGGTCTTTGATGAGGACCCTGAGTGATCGCAGCCTGGCCTCACCTCCACGCTAGCAGCGTCCCACAGCCTCGTCTAATTTGTTTTCTCACCAAGTAATTAAAAATGCAGCATGGAGGAGCGGGCTGATCAATGACACCTGGCAGCCACGAAGGCAAAAGATCAGTCCGTCCATTCATCCATCTGTGGACACCCACTGTCTATTTATCTGTCCATCCACACATGCACACACACACACACACATGCATGCACATCCAGCCATTTTTTCATCCATCCTTCCGTCCTGGCACCTTCACAGACTGCTGACCTTGGGATAAATGGGTGTTTCTATGTGTGACTGTGTGTGTGTGTGTAGGAGGGTGTGTGGTGCTTCAGAGGTCGAGGTGATGCTAGTTTGCACGCTCACATGCACACACAGGCAACTGTCCTCTAAATAACATGTCGCTCTCCACCTGAATCTGAGGCCAGTGGGTTGAAATCAGTGATACATCAAATACCACACAGAAATACTCTGAGAATGTTTAGTGAGCTTATTTTCGTAGAAAGAGCAGCTAACGAAACTATCCGTATATCTGTCTCCTTCTATCTATAAATCTTCTTAGTTTTCAAAAATGTTGTTTATCAGTGACCAAAAACGTGGTTCTCGTGTGGACGAAATGCCAAAACACACAGAGAAGCTGAGTTTTAAAAAACATGCCCATGTATGTGTAAACTAGGCCCAACTCAAAACTACATGTGGAAGTTTCACTGCATTGGCTGAATATCATGTCCACTCTGCAGTTAAGGTAAAGCAATGCCACAAACATACAATGTGCATCAAGACAACGTAACTTTAATATGTAGTTGATTAATAAAGAAATAAGTGGTGACGTGATTGGTATCTATCATCATATTTCTTCTCATCCTTTACCAGTCTTTTAAAAAAGATATCACATAAATCCAAATAAAAATCCCCCTCCAAGCTGTCTCATAAGGCACAGAGATAATACTTATTAAATTACAGGAATCTATTTATTTCTAGAAAGAACTTTTTTGGAATATACACTGTTAAACAGCACTGGACCGAGCCAAGTGCTGTGCAAACACCAGATGATAGACTTATAATCGACACAAAAGATTTGTAAGGGGAGCTTTGAGTCTTCAGTCTGGGATTTTTAGGATGAAGGAGACACTGGAGGAAACGATAGTGTTGGACGGCGTCATCAGTCCTCTGTAGCGGAGCCATTTAGAGAATCCAGTTAGGGAAGTCCTCAAGTAAACGTCAGCACCACCAACAGCTGCTTGGAGCCTCTCAGTATGCACAGATGGATGGCTACATACATGAACCACCATATGCTGGGATGCAGTATGTCTGACTGAGTGTGTGTTTCACAGAGATATGGAATGTATGCATCTCTGTGGATGGTTATTACATGTGCGAGTGTGTGCATCTGTGTCATTAGTGCAATTAATGACTCATGTAGGAGAACTGAAGACTTCAATATGTCCCCCAGGACAGTGATTACATTTGTGCTGATGAACCAGATGCTGCACATGCAGCTAACTATGTTTGTTAAATGTGCGCTCTGCAAACTCGACAGCAAATCTTTAGCAAAACCTTATTAATTCATTTCTAACTCAAGTATCCATAGCTAAAACAATTACATCTGATGATTTCTGTCCCCTGATTTCTTTTTTTTTTTTTTGGTAGAAAATTAGAGTGGATTTAAAACAAAAATAGAAAAAAGAAGAGAAAGTCGAACTGTAATTAATTTTTAATGTGATCATTTATTTTTAAAATAAAACTTACATTAGATTTTTTTATTGTGGCTCTGAAAGCAAATAAAAGTAAATGGTGTGTGTAAGTTGCAGTGATAGTGGAGATAGTAGATTTAATGCCATGCCATGAATATTTTTAATATTTAACATCAAATATGTAGTCTAGTCCTGGAGAAAGTGTTTTGATACTTGAACAGCCAAACAAATAAAACCTCTTCATTTCTCCATCAAACTCACATGACGTAGAGCATTACTGCAGCCTGGTGCACGACATGACAAAGAAGAGCACTTTCTCCTAAACATGCTGACCTCGGAGTGGAAATTTAGGTCATCTACAGTGGTGCAACCGTGGGTGCAACTAATACAAGAAATAGGATGAACTGATAAAGTCTGATCATTTAATATAGAAAAATGTCAACAACCATCCTGTTATAATCATGAATTTTCCAATGTCAAGCACATGGTGCATCAAATCAACACTGTTTGTTGATGGTTGAGCAAATTCAACAGATTGAAGAGCTTCCACCAAAACATAGTGTTGTTGGACTGATCCGTCACACAGCTGCATTTGAAGTCAATGACACAGAGGCTGCTGCAAGTATCACCTGCAAGTTGTCCTTTAAACTTGGAAAGGTCAAGCATTTAAAAGCCCATTTTAGTAGAGGTGGAAGTTTTTTGCAACTATGACATGCCTAAAAAGTGGGATATTTCATTTGAGGACAATGTTTTTTGTCATTGCAGTTAGACTCATGAACTTTGGAGTCTTTTGCTCCCATTCTGTGCCTTTAAGACGAACATGTAACTTGACAGCCATCTTCCTGGACTTTCAATTAGCGGAGACCATTTCATGGTAATGCTGTCGTGATAACCAGAGAATGGCTGCCCCGTGTGAGAAATGACACCGCTGAGAAATTAAACATCGCTGCCTTTGAGATTGAATAGTGGAACATCTTGAATTATGATGGGCAGTCGCCTCTGCAGCCACATAGCCTTTCGATGACCTCTCCCTTCCTTTTTTCTTCTTACTTTCTCTCTCCCTCTCTTGCTTTTCATCTCTGTGGTATGCGTGGGCGTAAATAATTAAGACATCAGATCTAGGATACAGAGATCTTCCTCGATGGCAGCTTTTAGTAAATCAGTACTCATTATCATAACCTGTGAGGGGACCTGTTGGACTGTGAAAAAGGAAACCGACAGAGTCGCTTTGCTGATCATGGCCAAACACATGATCATTATGTGTCATAGCAGCATGAGACACGTGTTTAAAAACTATATTTTTAGAATATTAAAACAGTTTTCAGTCAAATAATGCCATTTTCCAATATTTCCTGCACCCAAAAGCCCACTGTAGACCATTAATTAGCAGAATGCTTTTGTTGTAGCTAAATTATGTTTTCCACAGGTAGTGAATCTTCATTTGGATCTTATTTCTGCATCACGATAGGGTATCAAGTACCTCTAAACACAAAATACCAAACACCCTGGCCGTAGTGCACGTTCACTGTTAGGCCCTGAATTCCTGACATATCTGGCCTTATCAAACTAGGAAAACACATCCCATCATAACACTTCTTCTGGTCATTATCAGTCAAAATTTCTGAGACAGTTGCACTAATCCCTTGTTTATGAGGAGTGCTGTGACTGTTACTCTCTGGATTAGACGAAGTTCAGCCTGAGGGACTTGAATAAAAAAAATATTTGTAAAATACTGTATGGAAAATTTCTTTAACAGCTAGAGCTACTTCTGATAAATAAATTAAAAAACAATCTGCATCAGCTCTGACCTTCAACATGCTTGTGCTACTGTTGACAAAGAAAGTCCATCTTATTTTGCCTCTGTACATCTCACTGGATGTAAATATCAGATGAAATGTAACAAGGAAGCGAGGACTCCATGCACCTTTAGCATTTTAAGCGCTGCACTTTTCTTTGATGTACCTTTCTAAGTGCCTGCATTAGTTTCCATTTTCCAGCAGGGAGAAACCGGGATGCCTGTTCTTCACTCACTCAGCTGAGGCACATCAAAGGCTTCCTTATTCACTGAGGAACAATGTCCTCACAATGTACTGATGAATCAGGTCATTGTAAAGGAGAGATCATTTTGTATATGAATCCTTTGGTTTGGATATGTTCTTCCAAAATGCAGCCATACACATTTACTTCAGATTAGATCTTGAAGAACTTGAATAAAGTCCAAGGACTCCGGCAAAGATTTACAGCGGACGTGTGCTGCCTCATTTGAAATACAGACTGTCTCCGACCATCCTCTAAAACTAAAGGAATTATTGTGAAATAAAACCCAAACCTCTTGGGAAGACACAGCGTTGTCATTCAGTAACCCAACCGTGATCGTGAGACGAAACACTGCAGGATCCGGCCGACTCAACTCGAGAATCAGCCCTGCTGTATGTTCACTCTACAGTAATTTATCGAGGTGGCACATCGCAGCAGCGAATCGGGAGCGAATAGATCCGTCGGTAACGATCGGGTTGGGATGCGCAGGCACGACCGAGAACACGTCTAAAGAGAGGGCCTGGTCCTCCACTTCCGCTGAACAATTTCCTGAGGGAAACGCTGAAATTGAAGGTTTCGATTCAACCGCGATTCTCAAAGTGAAGAGACTCTCATTACCACTCGCCCAAGAGGGTTAATAATTTCTGCTGATGAATAGTAGCACTGATGAAGCCGTTGGGATGAGTGGGCGAAACCATATGTTGCCTTTAACGAAGTACTTGGAGATATTTCAGCTATGAGGTGAACATTGGTGGGATGCTGCACTGCACACCAATCAAACCCACTGTTTACAGTCGAGATGAGTTAGTGATTGCAAACACAGCTTCACCAGACATGCCCGTGCCTTTATTTTTTTAATTTACATATACATACATATATATATATGTATATATATATATATATATGTAATATATTGTATTAATTCCTGCTGGTCCTAACCTGACTCTTAGCCTTGGACAAAAAGAATGAAAAACACACTGCTGTGCTTGAAATAATAAACTATTTCGTTTATTCTGAAAAGGGCAGCTGGAAATTTAATATACGAAATGGCAATATTCAGTTTGTAGTATCAAGATTCAAGATTCAAGAATTTCTCAATTGTACAACATCATGCAATCACTGTCAATGAAATTCTTACGCCTCTTGTTTCCTACAAATGATGCTAAAAAATATTAGCAGGGAAAAAAAAATAGATAAAGAATACAAATATTAAAAATAAATAACAGTACAAGAGAAATAATAGAAGCGATGGTGTTAGTGTGTTCAAGAATCTTAAGGCCTGCAGGATGAATGACGGATGATCAGTGAATCAATTTACTCAATGTGTGGGAGTGCTGTGTTTTATGGTGCAAAATGAAGGTAAGTAAAATAAAACCAAACCAAATCGAAGTGTGGTCCAATGGTGGGACAGGGGAAGAATGAGGACATCTGATCCTTAAATGCATCAGAATGGACTGACCAGGTGCACCTGATTGCAATAATAATACAAAAGTCCCCTACCAGGATCTAAAGAGAGACCCAAAACATGAGCAACAGTCCAGGTGTAAACTTACAGGCCGTGACAAAGCGAGAGGGCGGTCACACTACTCATTTAGCTTTTTCAAGTTTCACTTTCAAATACAAGATTTTAAGAGTAAATTTAAGCAGATGAGTAGACACCTCATATACCCCTTTTCCACCAAAGCGGTTCCAGGGCCGGTTCCGGGCTGGTGCTTATCTGGAACCAGTTCTTTCGTTTTCCACC
>JBAJHX010000067.1:17681438-17694653 GCA_037176925.1 Amniataba percoides | reverse complement strand
AGTTGAACCAGTTGAGAACCGGCTCTAGCACCAGCCCAGAACCAGCCCTGGAACCGCTTTGGTGGAAAAGGGGTAATAGGTGCCTTAGACAACAGTATATAAAAAAAAATGGCATCCAGTGGCACAGCAAACAAAACAATCACAAACAAGTTAACACGCCCACATGGAAGAGCTCCTCTGATCTACAAATTGTTTCTCTCCCACTCAAGAGAAGCTTAAATACAACGGACTCCCATTGCACGTTTGCTCAGGCCGAGTGGAACTTGTTTGTGCCGCCGCCCCGAGCCGCCGGGTCACAAATCTTCCTCCTCGGCATCGCGACCTCGGCTCATCACCCTCCACAGACTGGGAGACTTGGTTTGTCAATAATTGATTTGACCTTTTGTTTGAGCAATTAACCCCATCACCTCCCATTCAATGGGTATCGACCCTTTGACAAAACACAATCCTGCGGGAAAAATACTTGAAATTATGAATATTAATCTTGAGCATGAGCAGGGCTGCGACCTCCGCTGTGAGCTCCACTGTTTCAGCGCCTTATCTATTTTGATGTAATTATGCGAGAATTGATTAGCTGCATTGACAGGCTTACAGTAACAAGTGGAGCTGAATTAAAGAGGTTAATTAATATGACTGGGCTCTGGCACATGCCAATATGTAATGATGCAGGAAAGGCTGACTGCGTAGAGGTGTAGCAGTTGATTATCCTCCGAGAAGAGAGTCATTTTATGGTCAGCGTGCTTTCCAATTTCTCAGCAGCATGCCGTTCTCTCCCTCCTCCAATATCTTTACATCTTCATCTCCATTTTTTCGTCCCCTTTTCCCTCGATGTGTTCCCATTTCTTTCCTGGTTCGGCTTTCAGCTTCCTTCCTCCGTCAGACTGCCATCACGTGTTTGTACCCTGAAGTGCTGTATCCCTCTTCCTTTAAAGAGGAGCCATGTTGCCCCAATTAGATGGACAATTTAATCTGATGTGAGGCGAGGACATTGGTACTTCCTGCGGAGATTGCACGCTTTATCATTTAAGGCGCACCAGTGAAAAATCATATTTTTTCTTCCCCCAGAGGCGGTGGCAGCTAAACGGGACATGCAGTATTATGTACCATCTCGGTTTAATTTCAGCAAACAGCATTTAGGCTGTGTAAGTGTGATTGCTGCTGTCAATCACCTCTAAGCTGGTTGAAGGAAAAAAAAAAAAAAAAAAAGGAAAGAAAGCTAAATTAAAATTCTGAAACAACATCCATCCATCTGTTCTCAGTCCGCTCATTGCCACTCAGGGTGCTGGAGCATATCCCAGCATGCACCAGGCAAAAGGCCGAGAAACAGTCTGTCACAGGGCAAACATATGAACTTTGATTCTTGTTTGATATATGCGCATTCTGACTTACTGTGTTACAGAATAACTGAAATTCAGGGGAGCCTAAATGTCCCCTCACATGGAAAGACAGGAAAAAAAGTTTGGGAACAGAACTGCAGTATAAAAAGAAATAACAACACAAATCTGAAAACATCGAATTAACCATAAAAAATGGGACAGTTTTAGATTACTGCACGATAAAACATTATGTAATCACAGTAAAATCCGATTTCACAATCAAAAAGTTCTGTTCTTTCACTTTATCTCATGGGGGAAAAAAAACAACAAAAAACACAAAGCACAATCAACTGAAAAGTAACAGCAATCGTAAATTAGTCATCAATATTTCACAAAACAAATGTGCCTCTATTCTCCAGAAACACAAAGGTAAAATTTTTCTAACGTGCCTCATTATCATCGACTGGGTTTCTTTCTTTTTTTCTTTTTCTTGCATGGTTTCTTATCACCTTATTATGGAGCAATTTCTTGAAAACAACATGCCTGCACTTTAATACAAGGGGGTTCATATTTCCCTGCTTTGTAGATGTTGTGATTACTTGCAGAGCCATAAATATCTTATTTCAGCAAGAATAATTGGAGACACGAATGAGATGAAAACCTCAGCCAAGCTGGGTGCTTGGAGGAGGCTGAGGTGCGAAAGGTTTGTTTCATGTCAACAACAGTTGGTTCTTGAGTGAGACGGCTCGATCTGTGAATTAAAACCTCCTCTGCCAGTCTCCCGGCATGTTGATAAGTATTTGGGGAGGAAAACACCGGCGAGAAAGATCCTCAATGGCGTCAGGCCTACACCGCCGTCCAAGGCCGCTCGCCACGGCGTTAACCAGTAAACAAATATGACAGCTCTCGGCGAGATGGGCCCTTAGTCGCAGATTTTAATCTCCCCAGGCGAGCGCTGTCCTGCCGGCTCACCTCGCTGCGTCTGCACTGAGAAGAGCCGCAGCAGCTCAACCTAACCCCAGAGGAAAGCTTAATATAATTCCTCCGGTTTGAAAAGATCTCATCTTTTTAACTCTCTGCGAAGTGGGAGGAGGAAGAGAGGGGGAGGAGAGGAAGATGAGGTGGCAGTGTCGGAGGAGAAACAGTCTCTCAATCTTGGCCTGCGTACGTCTCTCTTTGCCCAAATCTTTCTCTCTTCCTTCCTGCTTTTTTTGGTAATGAGGAGGGAGGTGCAGAGATGTTAGCAGCATTACTATCCTTCCTCTGCGCTCTGCACAAACTGAGAGGAGCTCCTCTGGGAGGAAAGAGAAGCCAAAAAAACTGTTTGTTTGGTTTTCACTCTCATTACCTGCAGAGGCGAAGGTCAGCCTGTCGATGCGCCCGAGCACATTCATCTTTGGACGATGGGTTTTTCAAAAACAGTCAGTATAAAGTTAAAAAAAAAAATTAGTAGCAGTTCTGCCATAATCTTTAATGTCAAACTGAAGACTCAACAAGTTTCGGTCCAAATGCACCAAGGTGGAAAGGGTATGTTTTGAATAAAAAAAAAATAAATAAAAAAAAGCTGTGAAAAGATGGGTTGCATATTGAGTAGGTACTTATCCACCACTGGCAATTTTTTCAAATATCAACTTTTGCATACTTATACCTTCCTAACCTTCTGCACATTTTCAGTGCTTCGAGTCAAAACACTTATCCCAGAAACTTACGAAAGTGTCTTTACTGGCCAAAATGTCAAAAGATTCATTGGAGTTGATTGAATGATTTGTTCATTAGTCATTTTCAAAGTTGTGGTTATGATAGAAAGACATTATAACACCCTAAATTTACAAGCAACAGCAACAAACTATAACATTTTTAGGTAGAGGTCAGGAAATTCTACAATAAAGTAAATTCTTTAAGTAGATTTGTTGAAGATTCAGTTAACTTTGAATTAGGACATTTTCCAGACTTTGCATGAACATTATATATTGATAACAAATGTACACGGATTGCGTGGTGCTTTGAATAATCTTTAGTTTGCAGCTTAAGCTTGTTTTTTTCTCTTTGCGGCTGTCCAGAGGATAGTTTGGTGACATGTTGGTATCACAATATCAGTTTGTTTCAACTCTACAACACTGAAAAAATCTTAAGCTGTACTTTAAAAGCAGTCTCCAGGATCTTTAAATAGTTTCATACTGATGCCTCTATATGACTTACATAAAGAAAACAATACTAATGTTGAAAAGATGGAACATGATAGCTAATGTTTGGTGAATACTACTCCCTTTGTCCACAGGAACCGCCAAAAACCACACAAAATGAAAAGCTCCACTGAGCTGCTTTAAGAACAACCTAATTTAAGCAGACCTTTGCTTCTCTTATTATACTAGAGCAACTTCTCTTTGGATAATTAGAGAATAAACGCAGCTGGATTTCAAAAGCAGAGTTGTTCTATTCCTTCACACATTTCAGTTTTATATTAATGAACCATTACTATGCAGAGATGACATTTTTTAAACATAGTTGTTGGGTTGGCTTAAAGTTAGAGACATATGTTGATCATTTTCAGATGGATTTCCATTTTGATCAAAATTTTGAAATCACAGTAGCCATGTTGAGATGCTGACACACTAATATGATCATGGTGAACATTTGCGTCAGTTACACATCAGCATATTACAAGTAACATCATCAGTGTCAGCGTGTGGACTGGGAGTGGACATAGTCACTCTGGATCAAACTACAACTTTGCGGGAAACCCGACGGCATGACACTGAAGGGCGACGCTGCCACTGTGGAACCAGTCAACTAAGATTTAGGTGGATGATTACATCCCTGCAGGTTGAGATACTGCAGTGTACAAATGTCAGTGTCACTTGGAGCTGTCCTCATGTATGTCCGTCTGCCGGGAAAGGTCACCCGCTCAGGAGGATCACGGCCCTCTCCGGCTGATCTCTTCATGACAGACAGATCACATCAGTAAATGTGTCCCCGCTCTAAAGAGGCCTGACCTCCATCCTGCATGTTCCACTGAGTGAGAGGAGGTGGAGCAGCTCTCCTCGAACAGACTTCATCTACAGGGAGCGATACATCAGTCTGCTCTCAGCAAACGGTGTCTGAATTACATGGCAGTGTCAGTCATTTCTGCACAGTCATTAACACCATTTCTGCTTTTTGTTTCATCTCAAGTAATGGCAGGTGCTCAACTTAAGTCAAGCATTTGGAGGCATTTGTTTTCCACAGAAGTTAATAGTAAGGACTGGTGCATCACCTGCACAAAAAATTAAAGCACTTCATGAAGTTTGCAAGTGTGAAGCTGTGTTATCTGGAAGGAGGTTAGACATGCAACATGCCAGGACTTGCTTTTTTTATATATCAACAGAAATGTATGCTGAAAGAAACATCTCTGTAAATAGCACTTTCTCTACTGGATTACAAAAGTAGACAATTAAAAATGGGACAAAGAAGAAAAACACTTAACTTCCACTCACTTAATTGTAACTTTTAAGTAAAGGATCTGAGCACTTCTTACAATGCTGCACTTCTCCATTAATTCTAAAGTGAAAGTACTGTAAACAAATGAGACAATAACCGAAGTGTTTCACGGCCTCCTCAGGGCCCTTACGCCGCAGTTTACAATGCGTTCCACTCGATTGGTTTTGGTGGCGCATCTGCTGGGCTTTCCTACACTGGTTTTATGAATGAAGTGCATTTATCCTGTGCGGCAGTGAATCTAACAAACAACCTTCAATTCATCATTCACATAAAGAAAAAAAAACAGCTTCTTCCAACTCATCACCTTCTTCATGTGTGGCAGCAGGTGAATTATGAATGAAAGTGAAAACTTGGTCTCTTGCCATTTCTTTGGAGGAATGTTTTAAGAACGAAACCTGGCATGCAGTGTAAATCATGCAAATTGGGAGGAAATGTAAACTTTAAATTTTAATAATATATATATTTAAAAAAATGACATTGTAATATAAAACTCTTGAGAAAACTATAGAGGAACAGCAGGGAAACCAAAAGCCTGAAGGATGAATCATTATTTATAAAATGGGTCCGTGTCTTATGTGCATTAGTGTCGAATACAAAGTGTGCTGCTCTCTTTCTCCTCAGGCAGAGAGTATGAATATAAATGATGGTATTTTACTTTGTAAGAATCCAGGCATGAACAATATACACGTACAAACACAGGCATACGCATCTGTGTATGTGCATGTATACAAATGCACACACAGCCAAGAATATGGACTGTACATTGCACATATACAGCCTAAATGGACCAAACATGTCTGTGCCTGTGTGTTTGTGAGTGTGTGTGTGTGTGTACACTTTTACCATGGTCACACTTTTGCTTTGTGCAAGTGTATGTGGACATATTTATATACACACACATTTATGCAGTGATGTGTGTGGGGATCTTTTTTACTGCACACCTGTGTGTCTTCGATGTTGCCAGGTGTGTGTGCAAGCACCTGCATGTGATTTTGTGTGTGTGTGTGTGTCTAAGCCATGTGCAGGACTGCTGATAAGGCCTGTCCTGAGCTGCCATTGGTCATGGGTGCATTTCTGTGCGTCATAAGGGGTTTGCGTGCTTGCTGTGGGGTCCCCCACCGCTCACTCAAACAAAAAGGTGAAGGTATGACCCCCTGAGCCATGACAAATCATCTGTCTTTCTTCTGTCCTCCTCAGTCCTTTTACTTCAGTAAGTCCATCACGCAGGAGCTCTACAGCACATCAGGTTGACTTTTGAGACTTCGGGGCGGGGGTGGAACAGACAGTGGCTGTTTTAATTGGTAGCTTTCAACAAAAGGCTAATGCTGACAATGGCTGACAGCTGTCCCTGCAGCGGTGGCTTGTACCGTCCTTAAGTAACTTTGTTAAGTAACTGCGCCAGCCCTACACTTCTTCTATAGGAGCTCTAACCTATATGTATCACATATGCTGCTCCAGTTAACACAAATAGCCTATGTTACATTTTGGTTATGAATGATTTACTCGTGTTAAGTGCATTATGGGGGAATTGCTGCTTCACACTTTACCTCACTTTCCTCCTACATCTTTGTAATGAATAAAACTTGTCATCACTAGAAGGTCATTTCACTTTATTCCCCGGACATAGAGCGAGCTCGTGCAATATAGATGACGCGTGCCGAAGCGTCGAGCAGCGTTGTGGCTGTTCATGTGACGGCCCAATTAAGATTAAGAGAAGGACAAACTCATGAAGCTGGCTCGTCCTGTAAAGAAAATATTCATGATGTCAGTAAAGTGGACATCCGCACACATTAAAATCTTCTTCTTAATGATTCGGCTGACAAAAAAAGGGGGTCAGGCCCGAGGCTGTGGACACTGAGTGTCTGGATTACTCACAGGCACTTGGTTTTTATGTGTGCGGGTTTTGAGACTAATTAAACACCGTATCCGTTCCACTGATTTCTACGGCCCACTACCGATCTTTAAAAAGTATCTCCATAAATTCTTAGCTCTTTATTTTAAGGGATTTTACCACACGTAGGACTGGATGAGGTGTAGCAGAGTTGGCCTCGCTGCCAGTTTGGGCCCCATGACCAACTGCATCAAAAAACACAGACGCTAGTGTTGGTTTCCCCGCTTATCTATGATTTCCAGCAGCAGGATTCTCTACTGATGACAATTTTCCAACTTTTTAGCTGCAACCTCTTCCTTCTACAAGCATCTGCACTGTTCTGCCCTCTTTCAGCACTGAGCCTAATGACTCATCCGTGAAGCTGCATCGTGCTGTAAGCTGGTGACGTTTAACCTGCAGTGGTCAGTTGCCTAAAATGTACACTAAAGTCTTTTTTTTTTTGCTTATGACAAAGAAGATCCTCACCTGCTTCACCCCATCTATCTTCTGTCTGTCTCTTATTATCGCTTCCTGATTGCTTTTGAACTCTTCAGTTCTCTTTAATAATTAATTTAATTTCTTCTACCATTTCTACCTCTGTCTTTCCATCAAGCACTTAGTACTTTTCCTCTGTCAGAAAATATGGAAGAATATTGCATCTCTCTGTTCTCGTGCTTTCGTTCTCTCTATTTTAGTCTTCCCCTCTGGCTCTCTCTCTCTCTTTCTCTCTGCCTCTGTCTCTGTCTCTCCCAGGACAGTCTCTCAGACAGAAGAGTCACAAACCACATTAACCTTTAAGAGCTAAAAATCAATGTCCTGTTGTTAATTTGTGCTAATTTGCTTCCACTTAGTTTTACAGCAGCCTTCTTTTTTCTTTTTTTTTGCCTCCTCTCTAGATGTTAAAACTTCTGCTAGCAGCTCATGAGAGCATATGGCACTTCTATCGCCCGCATGTCTTCAGACTCTAAGCCGTTTTGCTTGTCCTCTATGTTTTTGGTGCCCCCTGGGGCCGGTGTAGAGGCAGAAAACAACTGAATGATGAATGAAATTTGAGTTACAATCATGCATTGTCTTGAGTTTATTGGTTATGAGGATATTTACACAGAAACCTTAGGAGGAAGGCTCAAATCGCTTTCAGTTCTCACACTATAAATACATATATAGAACTGCTACTACAACTCACTGATGAAACCTAAATTTAAAGCCTCTGTAGGTGTTGGATTGGAAATTACATTGATGGAAGTTTTACTTAGTAGAAAAATAATATTGAAGTAAACTTCTGCTGGAAATAATGAACACTGGCTCCCGGGGACTTCAAAATTCCTGAATTATATTAAAAACTGTGGAGGTTATTGCCATAATTTCCAACACCTTTATTACATCTTCAATAATGAACTTGCATGGCCTCCAAACAGTACCAACAGGACTTAATCACACTCAGATGGAAACCTGGGACATAACTGGTGCTAGTTGGCAGACAAAAAGATGACTGTGCCGAAATCCAAAACTCACAGGTTAAAAGTGAAAGTGGAGGAAAAAAGTACCGTGGACTCAAAGCTGTGCACAATGAGATAAAGCTAACACATGGATAAACAGACTCCTACCAAAAAAAAAGGATGGCTGCCTTTCAGTAAATAAATCGACAAGTAGTAGACCCCTCTGGAACTCTCTTCATGCAAAGCCTTAGACTAAATCATTTCACCAGGAAATGGGAGGACGACTGATAGCCAGAGCCCGGCGCCCGCAGCTTTGCAGTGCCACGGCTGAATGGTAGCACACGCCAGCCAGGAGTGCTCCATCAACCGCAGCGCTTACTTAGTGGGACGCTTAGTAGCTATGGAGAACAGATTTGCTCCAGTGCTGCAGGACCCCGGATCTCCATCAGATGACCTGGATAATCTCGCACGTCCTCACACAGCCGGGTGAGGACTGAAGGTAAATCTGAAAGCAAAAGGCTATGGGGACTCAAACTGTGATTGTGGGTGGCTTTGCTGGTAAATATGTAAAGGTTTGGAGCTTCCAGAGCTTCAGCGGCCCTCTAACACCACTCAGACAGCGAGCCGAGAGATTCAGCAGACTGTTTGCATGAGTAGAGGAAAATGTCGGCAAAAGCTTCATTTAGTTAAAAGTATTAATAACATAATGTAAAGATACTCCATTACAAGTAAAGTTATAGCATTCAAAGTTATAGCACAAATGTATGATGTAAAAAAAAGTACCATAGCGTATAAAAAAACACAGATTCAGGGTGTCAGTTTTGCTGTTTCCTTGTAGTATTTTATTTTCAGCCCAATTATGGAAATTTGTGATTTGTAATCTTGGGCTGTGTAAATTGGTTAGACCTGATTCTTTATAGATACTTTATCAGCACTAGTTGTCTTTTGAATGCAAACTAAAACTGACACTTTGGTTCAGCTCCTTATTTCTGTAACTCCTGTTAATGTTAAGCCAAGTGTATCATGTTTGAATCTGTAACTCCATATGCTGTCACATGTAAAATGACGTAAAGGATGAAAACATACATTTCCACTTTTCAGTCACTATATACCGATTAGCAATTTATTAATCTTATTTCATGTCATATTACCTAACATTACATTAACTTTACTTTATATAATATTGCATGCTGAAACATGTATAATCATACATAATCACTTAAATGCATAGCTGGTAGAATATGTCTGAACCATAACAGAGAGTTCCTAGTGAGTTATCATGTAACCTTTTCATCTTATAGATCATTAATCTTGTATTTATGTTCTAAAAATGCAATATTCAGAAAATGGGTAAAAGTTCACCATGGCCTCATTCTGTGTCCTCAGTTTGAACGTCTGTGCTGAGTAGGCATGTGCGACTACAACCGCCCATCTAATACCCCACCTGTTTCTGGAGGGGCAGGCAGGGTAAATAAACATCATGGGGAGGTACCCAGAAAACAAAGAAAGTAGGCAGTGCGCTTTGCCAGTGAACCGCTCAGTTTATGGGCTTTGTGCATTATAAACTTTCACAAGATTTCTGGCTTGTTCTTTGGGACTACAGAGTGCTTTTCTTCTTTTGTTGGCAAAATGGGATTACTCTTTTTCCTCTATATTGCACTTTTGAGTATTGCAACCAAAATGACCTCTCCCCTGATTGATTGAAAAACAGATTTTTGGTTGATAGTTTAGGAGAAAGACAAAGACATTTCGAGAATTTTTTTTACAGTTTAAAACTACAAATCATACATTAAAAAAAAACAACAGGAATGCAAACTACACAGCAGAATTACATCCTTAGCTTTTATTGAAATCAGCTACTTGAGATTTCGGAGCACTGTCTACATTCGTTTTTCACCTGCTGACCTCACTGATATAGGTGAGCGCCGAACAAGAGGGGCCACCTCGCAGCAGATAACACCACCTGAGAGCAAATGTTTGTGCATGTGTGGCTGCATGATTATCATCTCTCAAGCGTATTTGTCAGCTCGTAGATGTGCAGACTGTGTGTGTGTGTGTGTGTGTGTGTGTCTGTTCAGCGGTCCTGCTTAGAAATCAGCAACAGAGTTTGCCCTCTTGTTATTGTAGCATCTCATGGAGATAAATCAGAGCCAGTGCTGAAATCCATAATGGCTCTGAATCTGAAATGTGAAAGATTTCTCTGTGTGTGTTGTGGCTGCTTGAGGAAAAGCTTTTAGGTCTACACACTAGTTCTTAGTACATAAAAAGGAATGCATGGGTGAGCAGTGAAGAAGCAGATATCTGAAGTATTAAATCACTTTTTTTTAATTTTACAACAAACGTTTATAATTGCAGTCCTATGACACATCATGGCACAATCGTGACATTAGTGTATTTTTCCTGCGTGAGAGAAGCAGCTGTGTATATGTGCATATGTGCATAATCTCTGAAGAAAATATTCTTTTTTTTATTATATTTTATGAAAACAATCAGTTACTTGGATAACTGTTGTAGTGTTGATGTCATCATTTGTACCATCATTTAATTTACTCTGTGCCTATACATACCACAGATAGGAAATCATATTTATTTTTCTCTTAATTTCTCAAAAATCCTTGTTGGCTCATTCCCGTCGAGTTAAGCTTTTTGTAGTCCTTTAAAGCTGGAAGCCTTGAGTTTCCTTCTTTCTCGTAGTTTTTTGTTAAGCACAGATTGCAGCTTTGGCAATCAAATTTGATTACATTTCTTAATTTATGAATTTGGACACCATAGCTGTGACTACTAAAGCCCATTTATCCTACCTTGCAGTCCAGCCGAACCAGGTAGCCAGGGACATTGTGGCCAGTTTTGGCTGGGCATTGGTACTCAAATGAATAATGTCGCTGGAGGACTAAAATGTAACCTGGCTCTGCCCTTAGATTTGTCAGGATTTAAGGAGTGTAGAGTTATTATTTGGGCTCAGAATCAACTTTGGTTGGAAGCAGTCAGGCCACCTCTGGTCCAGTGGACCAGTGTTATGTGGGCTATGTCCAGCAAGTCCTTTAAATTAAACTCCCAAACACACAGTCTTATAATTGCACCCATCCCAATGTCATTTTGTCTCCACTGGCAGAATCAAACCATTACTCAGTGCCCTTCATAACTATTAGGATTAGACACAAAGCGGACTTGGTTTGGAATTTAAAAAAAGATCAGTTTTGGTAAGACAACTGAAAGGTTTTGGTCACGGTGAAACCGATGCTGAATCTTGGTAGGAAAAATCAAAGAAAGAGCAGCCTCCTGTGTCAAAGTCTGTCCTGACCTCTTTCTTCTAAGACTTTGTGGCTGTCTGACAGTAGAGATTTTTTAATATAAACATACATTTTCCTTGTGCAGTCTCAACAATTAGTGCGTGACCATTTCATTTGTAAAGCAAATGAATCAAGCGTAAATTCTGTCATTACTATGCAACTCCAAATGGTAGGAAATAAACATCAATTTCTGTAAACTTGTCAGGAGCTATTCTGAATGATTTAGTTTACTCTGTAACATTTTTGTCAACTTTCAGTCTTTTCTGTTTCCTTTTTTTTTTTTTAGCAATCCTTCCTCTTTCCTCATTTCCTCACCACCTCCATCCTCCTCTCCCTCCTCCCTTCTCTGTGTTTCCCATTACAACTTCTGTCTCTTCTCGGCTAATAGTCGAGTATCTGCCTGCGACGCTGATGAGACCCATTAGCGCGAGTGAGCTGCAACAAAGGAGGATCACAGCTCTGCAATGTAATGTGATGAGCTTCCTCTCTCTTATCAATTCCAGGAAACATTAAAAGGAGTACGGGAGGAAAAACTCTCATTTCATACACCCATAATTAAATGACACAGACGGGTTGATAGTCCCTGGACCATTGTGAATCCAAATTACACAAAGTAATGAAGAAATGCACTTTTAAACTGAAGGTAAGGAGCCAGAGAGGCTTTGAAATCATCTTTATGCTTCTGCTGCATTTTGCATGTTGTGTTGCGCATATATAGTCGTAGGTGTAAATGTAGCTGAAAATATAGAGGAATAACAACTTGCCCCACTTATTTTGTATTTTAATTATAACTTGGTTTGATGTTCCCATGTGGTTCTTTAATAGAAAAGGTTATTCAAAGTACATGTCCATGCAGAAAAGGTAGTCGTTCTGATTGAATATTTCAGGCTGCATATATCACTCATGCATATAATAATGCTGCCATATATATTGCAGAGCCACTCTATGCACCTCGGAGCTTGGTTATGGTTAAAGCAGAGGGGGCCTGTGAATGTGGTAAGGCATGCTCAGACTGAACAGCAAAACTTAGAGAAAACAAGTCTGAGAGGTTGCTTCTGTACTTTTTTAAATTATGATCTTATATTGCAAAAATAAACTGTCACAAAGCACAGCTGACTAAAACATGCCATGAAATAATTACCTGCAGAAAAACTTTGTTGGTGTGTAAGGTCATTTTAATTGTTTTATGTACGTACCATGAAATGGATAAACTATGGAACAGAGCAGGCACTTTTTCTCATCAGGTCTAGGTGTATCTGAAAAAGGCCCTGTTCTTTTTAGTTACAGTGATTTCACATGCACAAGTACCAGAGCCCTTACCTGAATTAGGCGTTACTATTTACACCAATCAAAATTTTGTGGGTAAGATTGTTCTGGAATTAAGTTTCATTAATGATTTCAGTAATCACAAGCTATCTGAGATTGTTGGGCATCTGCTTTAGTTATCCTGAGTTACAGTGAGTCTTCTATGTGATGAAACTTTCTAAAGGCATTCATTTTTTATGTAATTTCAAAATGTTTGATATATTTCTTTAATTGAATTGTCAGCACTTTATAAAGTCTCTAAATTCCTGTGTTGAAAGAGGAATGTGACCTTTGCAATGCCTCCTACGTTTCGAAATTCATTGTATTATGTCCTTATAATGATTTGTGAAAAGAGGAATGTGGAATTATTGTGGCAAAACTGATTGGACAGAATTTGACCACTGTTATTCATCTGTCGAGGCTTAAACTTCAGTATAATTAATGCTATTTGAATTGAAACGTCGCAGGTGGCCACAATATTTGCACCTCAACCCACCAAATATTCTGCAGATGTGTTTTAT
>JBAJHX010000067.1:17654576-17674460 GCA_037176925.1 Amniataba percoides | reverse complement strand
GTAGAAGAAAAGAAATATATATATATATATATATATATATATATATACACACACACACACACACATACATACATATATACACACACACATATAAGCAAGAAATAAGACCTCTGAGCAGCTTGTGCCAGCTGAGTAAAGACCCTGCAGGGAGTTATGCAAAATGTCCGAGTCGCGGCCTGTCAAGAAATCCAAATTCAGCTCGAGCACGTGTCCATGCTCACCCTCTGTGGAGTCCTTACACGCTTTATTATTCATTTCCAGACATCACTTGTGGCTCCTGGCCATATTTTTCAGAGAGCAGAGAGAGGGAAACATCCTTGAGAGGCGTTGGGCAGCGAGACGGAGAGTAGTGTTAGCACTTCAGCTCACTCCAAAGGCGTTACCAATCCCTGCGGACGAGAGCAGCCCCGCAGAGGAATGGACAGGATGTAAAATAGCATATGGCCAGGCGCTATCATTCTAATTGCAGCTGTCTGTGAATGACGGGCGTCTGCGCAGGACACTAAATCCACCTTGTGCTGCCGAACGCTCTTGCATCTGCTTATCTCTCTCTGAGAGAAGAACACTTCTGTGCTTAATAAACAGGCCTCGCTTAAGAAGCTGCTGCACAAACAGCAAGGACACCAGGAAAGAAAACATTAACTGTGCTGATGCACCTTATAGTTTCTCCCTCAAATGCTTAATTTAAAGTTTATTTGTTACATATTATCTGATTATAGTTAAAAACAAGAAATAAAAAAAAGTATATAAAAACAAGTATAAAAAAGAATAAGAAGACAGAACAGAAACAAGTAATCTTAACTGTAGTAGGCCTAGGTAACTCAAACAACTTCTTTACTGGATAACAGAAAAAAGGAAATATTTGTCTTTGGGCAATTCCAATGCAGTGTCCATGGAAGCTTACACATTTTAATTTTCCAGGACATTTCACCAAATGTACAAAAAAAAAATGTGTACTTGTTTTTCTTTTTTTGTTCTATTTCTGTGATTTTGCTTCCACAACACTCCCACTGTCCTTGCAGTGCTCAGGAGGCGATCACTCTGTTTCACGACCACACCAGAGGCTTTGCATATTTGTGCCCATTTGCCACAATAATTAGAGAAGTATGCATTTGACAGTGTAGCAATGGCAGTAATGGTGGTGGAAAAACACGAGTTTGCTCCAAAACAACAATAATATAATACGATTCCATAAATCTGGAGTTGTTGTTAATTGTCTGTCTTGGTAAGTCAAGTGACAAATTTGACTTGTGCTGGTGACAATACTGAGGTGACCTACCAGGTGAGGTGACCATTAGAAAGCATATTTTAAAAGACTTTGTCAATCAAATTAATAGTGATAGATGATTCCAAGACTCATGCTGCTCTTTGCCATTTTTATGTTTTTTCTGAGCATTTTTCTGATTAGGTGCCCATTTTTAATTCAGCAAACACCCAAACTTTTTGAATGTTTTTTCTTTTTTTAAAAAAGACAAGATGAGCAGAAATTCAAAGATCTGAAACCAAATGAAATTTACATTACAGACTATAGAAATGCCATGATTCATTCATTTGTTGGGAGAAAATGTGTGATCATTCAAGACTATGCATTATTTTCTACCTGGACCTAAAATGGTTTACCAAGTTTTCTTACATACTTTTACAAGTTAGAGAAATAAAACGGTCACTTTATTTCCAATCATTCATGTTTACCTCTGATTTTACTCTCAAGCACAGACAACATCCTAAACAGGAGGCAGCAAACGTCAGCTGGCCAACACCCCACAAATAAGTTGAGAAGTTGAGTTTCCTGTTCTTGATACGCACAGTTTTGGGAGTTTTTTTAAACACATCCCTTTAGGTTCTCCGTATTTATGGTAGTGAAGATATCGCACAAGCTTAACGATTGAGCAACTGAGGAGCTTCCAGACACCGTTCTAATTCAATTTCCTTTCCCACTCATTAACTTATAGTCCGGTCATTAGTTAAAGGCAGTGCTGTTTGGATTGGCTCAGCATTTTGGGTAAATTAAGAGCAGGATGTTTTGTCAGGCTGATATACCCTGAGATCGGTGGGTGAAATCCTTCGGGGTAATTGGACGTCGTCAAGGAGATGCCAAACTCATTCCTGTGCCTTTTACAACCATTTACAAAGGCGTTAAAGAGATATGTTGTGTTTGCTCTGAGAACGAGCAGCAAATCCCATCTGTTTTGCTTAAAAAAGAAACCAGCTATAATTTAAATTATTCTGCTTTATTAAGTATTGATTACGTCTCTTTAATTTCTTGCTGCTTAAAACTTGTTGTGACAATCTACAGAGTAACTCTATGACTCACTGATGAAAAAAAAATGTCCCTCTTTGCTCAGTTTTTGTTCCAAGGGGACTCCATCTCCTTCTAAAAAGAGATGAAGGTCAACTTTTAAGGCACTTTCATAACACCGGCATGTTTTGGAAAGACTTTCTCACCATTAATTCATTTACTCTCCCCGTACTCTGGCCTTATTGCCAAAATTATTTATAATTTCTGACAGTGAGAGTAGGGAAGCTGCTCCTGGCAGGGGAGAACAGGAAGAACAGGAAGAACGCCAGGGAGTAAAGTTATATCTTTAATTAATTAACACGGACAATGTTATCTTTCTGACTTCAGCGGCAGGTTTTTCCAGCCAGAAGGCCCCAGTTGTAGGACGAATATAATATTAGCTCAGGAGGAGGAGGGAGAGGAGGGTGAAACCACTGGAGGTCACAGCCGGCAGATTCAAGTGCTGTTGATGCACAATGCAGCTGAACATGAATTTAAGAAGCCAAACTGAAACTCAGAAGATAACTGAAGAGGAGGTTACAGGCAGACTCACAGGACGGGATAGAAGTGTGTCTGACATATGCTCGGGGATACCACAGACCCTGGCAGTTGTCGTGTTGTGAACTTTTGCAAACGGCATGGTAAAGACAAGATGTAGAATAAAGTAACAGCAGCAGGAGGGTGCACAAAAATGGCAGAGCAAGTCAGAGCAATTACTGGCAGCGGGATGTGAAAAATGTACTGTACTGTACTTTGGGGTGTTTTCTGGATGGAACTGGCCCTCTGTGCAATTGTATGTTATCAGTGGTTGCTGAATGAATGCACAAGTTATATGCATACGTTTTTTGGGGTTTTTTGGGGGGTTTTTTTTGCATTCAGTATACAGAAAGTAAACCACCTCCAAAGAAAAATTTAAAACCAAGCTTTGTAACATGGTTTTTATTTTCATCACATTCAGCCTCTGTCCCATTAGTTTCAATTCTTGGAGTGGAAAAAAAGTGCCAGTACGTTTCACATGTGATTGTGTCCTTCAGCAGGTATTAGCATATCAGGTATTACATTGTGAGTTTCTGTAGTGAATTAAAGATTGTGAAAGATATTGCTGATGTTCACAATGTAACGTAGGTCTGTATGAAATCAGATAAAATGGGTATTTACTTTTTGCTTCTCTTTTCTTTCTTTCTTTTGTTTTGTTACTAAATTGTTTGGTTTCTGATTGGTTTAAGGGCATTTTGTTTATGTGGAGCAGGCTGGGCTCCAAATGCAGAGAGACGACAGGCTGAGCAGATGCAGTTCAAAGGTGGTTTGCTGAAGGCTGAGAGACAGTTAGACAGGCAGGAAGACAGAGTTGGTTGAACGCAGGGACAAAACTCAGTGGCATAACAAAGCAAACAGAAAAACAACACAGGAAATGGGACCTGTATATGTAATGTGGCTGATGGAGAAGTGGGGACAGGTGAGGAGACTAACTAAGGGGCAGGTGAAAGTAATCAGGGCAGAGCAGGTAATCAAGCGGGTGGGAGAGACACACAAGAGCAGGAAGTAAAGTGTCTGATGTGTGAGGAGAGGTACGTATGCAAAATAAAACAGGAAATGTGTATAACAAGACTTAATAAGGTGAGGGTAAGATCAGGGAACGAGCTATAACAAACGCAAAACACAATGAGAGAGAACAGGATCACAATATTATTGAATATTAATTGTACAAAGTGTTCCCAGGGGAATGCATTTTCTTCTTTAATGTGCAGAGGGCAGGAATAAGAGCACACAAGTGCACCAAAAAAAAGTCACAGTATTCCAAAAGAGTAAAATTTGCCAGTGCCAGTGCCAGTAATGGGTTAGACACGAAACACAATAAGTCAGATGATGAAAAGGGCTGTTAACGAACTCCAAGTTAGAAAAGAGAAGTGGACAGGAAAATTATTGTTTACGTGCTGTACTTACTGTAGCTATGTGCAAATTTAAGTTTTCATGTGAAAGCTGTTTCACGTGTAATGAGTGGGTACCAAATAATCTGCAATCTCTGCCATTGTTTTGGGCAATGCAATGATAATTTTCTAAGATTTTGTCTTTTTTTTGTTGTTTTGTCTGCTTTTAGTATCCAAACAAAGGGGCTTTCCAGAACAAATGGATAAATGAATAACTTCAGTTTTAAATTACACACCCGCAGTCATCAGCCGTGGTCGGTTGTACAAAGAACAATGTACATACGCTTCACAGTCAGCGCTTGTTTGTTTGATATTTATCATCTCTGTATTATTAAAAATATTCCCAATATTGAAAATCCTGAATGGCCGATGACTCCCTGCAATGTGTTTGTGTGTCTACACATAATGTGCACACAACTGCATACCTACCTATTTTAAGCAGAAGTGGGGAGGACTGGAAAATGTATGTTATTTCATGGCTTTACTTTTAAATACTATAAGCAACAAACACGCACCCACACACACACACACACACACAGCATGATGAACTATTACGAAGTGGGAGTTTGATTATACTCTCCATAAAACGCCACGCCGTGGGGACAAAGCAGCCTTTAAGCCTGCCTCAAGGCTTGAATCTAAACTTATCTGTCTGCCCTCCCACACACAGCTGCTAATATACCATCCCTGTAGAACATAAGGAGAATAATTACATATCATTGTACTCTTACTTGCCAAATGGAAATGCTCTGAACAGTCGTCTTTACCAATAAAAAACTCCCCAACCAGGCGTTGGCACCAAAGCTATTACTCCTTCTTTACTTTCATTAATTAGTTGTTTGGAAATCATGACTTAGTGATTTACTTGCTGAAACCCACTTGAGGTCACCAAGAAGTGATATAAATCAAGAACAGGTGGGTTAATAAATTATGCTCCAGGCTCAAATTAAATGAGATATGAGAGTCTGATTTACTGAAGGCTCATTCGGACTAAATGCAAAGCAAAAAATCTAAAACAGAATGAATGTATGAAATTAGTGGCAAAGAGAGGGCTTTGTAGTGCGCCCTGGGAACGGAAATCTGAGGTTTGCGATCAGGAAACAGAATCCATTACTGTAGTCTGTATACCAAAATGCAGCCTGAGGAAATAGAAAAACTTTGGCGCCACAAAAACCACTGAACAACAAACATAATGATGAATGCTGTAAAACTGCCCACGGGCGCATTGACACTATCTGTAATGACACAGATGGAGCCGTCATACTTGATATAAATTGAATTCATCTGTTTTAGACTAAATCTTCTTAAAATGAAGTGAACTTTGGGGGCAGGAACATAATTTGATGTGATGGGAAACATCTTTCATCTAAATGGAAAAGTGCAACTCATTCCTTATTTGGACATCCAGAAGTGCAGCACACACAGAAACCGAACTGTGTCATTTGACCTGTCGTTGACCTTACGCATCACATACACTCAGAAAAATGGGGTTGACTGTGTTGTTTACCAGGCAGGAGAGACCTTCGTTAACCTGACTTTATCTCTTAAGTTAGGTACCCCCCTTAAAACTCTGTAAACTTCCCTCACTGACATTTCATAACCAGACTTCATGGGGGAATGAGTGAAATAACTAAATTACAACATCGGCAAAGTGGGAAACCAATTTTACTTCTTCTTCAGGGGGACCCGATGCAGAAAATGAGGAAGAGAAATTGGGGAGAAGGAGGCAAAGCTTAGACGCTGCACTGTAGGGGCCTTAAGTAACAATGAGGTGATTTTATACAGGAGGACAGATTATTGTGGAAGCAACCAAACCATGCTGCCTGTGTGTGGTGTCTCAGACTTGTGTGTGCCTAAACCAAGAAAATAACAACAGTCAGTGAAGAATGAATTTCCCCGAGGGGTCGAATAAAGCACTTATGTTTGTGCGAGCGAGTGTTTATCGTCTGCTGGTCGGCCAACATGTCCACCACATCACGCTGATGCCACTTAGCGTTGTGTCGCAAAGTGACAGAAGTTGACAGCTCCATAAGCATTTATTAGGAGCATCTAATGGTAATGACCGCTGACATTCGCTGTCATATACGGTGTGCATCTACACGGCTGGCAATAACAGCATAATTATACGCCTGCAGGGGCAAATGAAATTAAAGGCGTTAGTGGAGTGTCTTTTAAATACTGAAGTGAGGCTCTAAAAAACCACAGACTAAATGAGAGACTCTAATTCCGAAATAAAGCGTGATGATTCAGTGGATAATTTGTTTGAAGTTGATTTTCGTATGATAGTGGGATGAACTGAAATTCAAGAGGCTGCTTAAAATCAAAAACACTTGTGCTGTGGAAAATAGCCATTAATACAGCAATTAGCAATAAGAGCTAAAAATGCAACAACCCTGGTATGCTCCTGTAAATGCATCCTTTTAATGAATGATTAAGTCTAGTTTTTTTTTTTGTTTGTTTGTTACAGTATGAACTTGTGACACTTTCCCCCACTAGGCTGCTTGCCGCTTAAGTCTGCAATGTGACACGAATGAAGGTCACCCTTTTAGTGTAATTAACAGCAGGTGCATAAGAGAAAAAGCTCTCAATAAAATCAAATCCAACTTAAAGTGATGCAAAGCCAGCAGTGAAAATGAAAAACTTCCTATCAAAGAATTTGAAACTTTTTTTTTATTATGAATGAATCCCTTGTGATATCACCTGCCATATGTTGAGCTTTCAGTATGAAATCCTGTGTGATAAGGCCTGCAGGTAAGACCTTAGCCAGAAACTCCATGACCAAAAGAAATGGAGCTAAGCTTTTTAATACGTCTCCAGCTTGGACAGTGATGGCCGCCTAAAGGCTCTCACGCCAAGCTGGAAAATCCTTGCTGGGAAAAATGAATCAGTAACACTTTTCCGTCTCTTAACAGCAATCAAGGAGGTTCCTCAAAGTTGCCGCCAAAGTTTGATCTGCTCACTACGCTCGCACAGCTCCCAGGTGTGGGCCCATGCATTTCAATGAAGGGAGTAAAAACATCTGTAATAAAATCACAGGCTGTGTCATCCACACATGAAGGAAGTGGGCAAAAAACGTTGTTTGGGTTGCAAATTAGCTCTGGAGCCGCCTGAGTTGCTTCAACAGCTGACGGTCTCGAAAGAGCGGAGCGAGTGAGCAAGCTGTGTTTCTGTTTCATGCGCCCTGAACTCACATTTGTGCCTGTGCGTTTGCACGTGTGTGCGCGTACGTGTCAGTTTTCTTTTAACAGAATTTGTTGTTGAATTTGTGTTGCCCCGTAATTAATAGAGCGCTGGCAGCTTCTCCTCACATGCGCCGACTGAGCGCTTGACTTCCTCCGATGTCAAGAGCCAAGAATGGGATTAAAAAATAACAGGGGAGTGATGTTTGAAAAAAGCTGGAAAATATGGTTGGGGATAGATTCTCGCTGAAGTGGAGAAATTAAAAGCCCGATAAAGCATTTTTGCGAAAACATTTACAGCATACATTTATAAACGTACATCATTCGAATGTACATGGATTTTTTTTTTATAATTATTCAATAATTCAGGCTTTTTCCCCACACCTCAGCAAGTGATGTCAAGGCACAGCCATATTTTAACAAACTGGACTAGTACACTAAGAATTTATCACCTTTATCTTTAAAAAGAAAACTCACACATACAGCATGTGTCAATTGTCAAAAACTGACACAAGGAATGGAACAAGAAGGGAGTAAATGCAAAGGCTGCACAAAATGCAGTGGATCTCTTTATTTCATCACTTTAATTAATGTCCCTGTTGTTTGTTATTGCTGTTTGCTGTCTCCTAGTCCTTGTGTTGTTGAACTAATTTCTGTGGTCATTTCATTTTTTACATTTTCCTCATTTTCTGGAGCACAAGGTTTCAGCATCAACCGTACCAGCTGGGAAACACTTGAGAAATGATCTGGATATGTGCATCGGCTCAGTCCGCCTGAGCTCACTTTTGTTCATTAATGGCAATTGGCAGTCAGATGTCAGATTCTGTCTCCTTTTACCAATAAATCCTTGGGGTTTCTGAATTGTTTCCTCATTACCTTCTCACTCCTAACACACCTCGCCAGAGTGTGGTGGTCGGAGGACGAAGACCTCACTTTTTCATAAATATTTTACAGCAGCTGTGATTGGACTATACAGCTACTTTTGAGTTAATGAGTCCCTGTGAAGATGCCTATTTTGGAGTATGTAGGAAACACAGCTGGTCATGGGATTGTTTTGGTGAGCAAGACTCACAATAACTCTCCAAAAAAGTTTCATAGTTTCAATCAGATAACAATCACTGAATAAAATCTGGTTTACATATAAGTCAATGTGAATGCTGAACAGAGGAGAGCTACAAATGAGCATTAAGACTAAATCTTTTTATTTTTTTCCTATTTGCTTTGCTGAACGATGCTGACAGCGACTGATGAAAGGCTTCTGCACTACATGTCACACTGTTGGAGATAAGTCAAATAAAATCTTGGTCACAATGTATAACAGACCGTAACAGACATTATAAAATTTGTGAATTGAATATCAGCCTGTGCCACTCATGTTTTGAAAATGAAGCAAAAATCAAGTGTTTCATATTTCTGACAATGCTAAAATTCTAAAATGCTCACAGACACACTGTATGCAGCTCAGTATGTGGTAAAGTATCTGTCTATGGACATTTACATAAGTAGACATCCACTGCTAAATCTGCATAATTTCATGTTGTACTGTGATTAGCTACTTTACGGACACGGGTTATAGTAGCGGTCACACTGTGGGTCCAAAATTTTTGAATTGCCTTTCTTCGGAATCTCTGAATTGGCAGTTGGTGAATGTGTCACACAGTGTGATCTGACAAAGAAAATTTTTGCCACGCTGCTATCACGGTTGTCACCTTTCGTCTGGGACAGCCTAAAATCTCACAGAGCAAGGGCTTGTCAGACAAGGATCCTAGCCAAACCAAAACTTAAAATAAAAAGCACTGCTCATTCCGAACATTGCAGAAGTTACAGATGAACAATTTATGTGTGATTCTGTGAAGTAACATAGGAGCAGATATATGCAATAAAAGACAAAAACAGTGCGTGTGAGCTGACCAAAATCCTCCTGAACAGGGCTTCCTGTTTACGCCACACGACATGTCAGCCAATAACTGTGCCACCTGTGTGTTTCCACTTTGTTTCAGGTCAGCTGGATCAACCACAGGTGGCCGGATCAATGTGAAACGTTTAATTATTGTTGTGACAAATGGCAGAGGCATTTAGCAGGGTTTGCTGAGCAAATGATCTCGGTGATTGCAGTGGGGGAGTGTGCCACGATTCATGACAAGTCATGAATTATTAAGCCGCCAGAGCTGCCTGATGCCCTGAGGCCATGTTTCGCTTTGTAGATGGAAGCCCAGCAGGGGCAAACAAAGGGGATACAAAGGGGATTTCAATTCGAGCCACCCACAAGGCTGAGGCTGAGGGAAATTTAGGTTGGTGTTGGAGCTGCCAGTTGAATAAGAAGCGGAGGATTTGCACACTCCCGCACTGTAGTTTAGGAGATGAGAAATGACTCATGAACTCATGAATATATAAAGAAATAAAGCTGGTTGAAAAGATGCAATTAGGGAAGTCGACGCCTACATGGCATCAAAGGAATATTACATCATTTGATATAAGTAAAAAAAACAATTTGGTGTGTAATGACCTGACCCAATTTTACTCGTTACATGAGAAAGCTTAAATTTGATGTGACAGAAATATACATAAAATAGGTCAAGCCATTACTTATGTTACTGCTATTTAAAAAATAAATAAATAAATAAATAAATAAATGTTACACCAACAGCTAATTCAAAGCCATGTCTTACGGGTGAAATCCTTCCCTACTTTTAACTTCAAATTTGCACTGCTGAATGTACCAAATGCAATCACAAGTAAACTTTTGTTACTTCAGAATGACTGGCAAGTGAAATATGCAATATTTAAAATCTCCATTAAAAACATTATATGCAGCATATTCTGTAGTCTGTTTTGGTAAGGTGACATTTCTACTGCCTGCAGTGTGGATGAACATACACACGCATTGATTCTTTTTTTTTGTGAAATACAGGCACCTTTAAAGGTAAAGTTGAGAAAGAGATGCATTTGTGTACATCTCAAGGTCACTGTGTATGTATATTTGTACACACATATATGAGATTCCTGGATATATGGCTTTCAGTAGAATAAGTTTGGATCATAACTTTCTTTGTCAGTTTCTTACTGTAGGACACAGTTTACAGGCTTTATTTTGACGTGCTATCATCTTCCATCATACGAACCAATATGGACAAGAGGAAGCTTCAAAACTGTCATTTATTGAGGCAAACCGTCAGTCCGATATCCTCCTCAAACAAAAATTATTCAGTCTTAAGGTTGCATGGTTATTCTTTTCAAACTGCCAACTAGATTGTGTACAAATGTGACATATCTCCCTCAGGATAGCAAAACAGTGAATGAATGAATGTTCACAGTATATTTAGTGCAATCTGGACATTAGTTTATGAGGTACCTTGTCATGGAACAAGTTTCACTGCAATTTGACCAATGCTGGGTGTGCCACTGTGGCAAAATCAGCTTAAACAGCTTAAAACAGGTATATTATAATGTGATTAAAACAAAAAAGGAGCAAAAATAGCAGGCAAACAGTATCATGAGACAAATTTACCTTGAAGAGATGATGAGCTGAAGAGCATGAAGTGAAAATAGCCGTGAGAAAAAACACAAGCTGAATGAAAAATGAATTACTCAGGCCTAATTTGAATCAATTTGGACTAGTATAATAATAATACCTACAATACCTACAAAACTGACTCCAAAGTCCAAAACTTTGTTGTGATACTGAAACCTTGTACTTGCTTACTGTATGCAGCATGTATAACCTGTGCTAATAGGCACTAAAAAGGAGACCACTGAGAGAAAAACCATAGTTAATGACTCATACATTTCGAATACGTGTCAACTAATAGCCGGTAAATAGGATTTTCTTAATTGAAAGTGTTACCCACCAGGCTGCAGGGATTTTTATGTCGCTAACTGCCGAAGAAGCCAGGAGGAGTGACAGATTCACCAGCAGCAGCCAACATTTATTCAGTTTAAGTAACGTTTACGAGACACAAGTCGTGACACATGACGGGTGCTGTCTTATTTCCATGACACTTTTTTGCCCCGCTGCCAATAATGACTCACAAGGTGAGGTTTCCCCAGCAGGGTCGCTTGAAGGCTGTGATTCCCCCCTCAGCACGCGACTGCCTCCCCCCCGACCTAATTGCTGCAAATAATTGCTCATAATATCACACCACCAGGATCCCAAGAATAAAACACTCAAAAATAACATCCTCAGCACTTATTACCAGCTGTTACATGAGAGTAATTGTATTCTCAAACAACATGGCACAGTTTAAAAAAGGAGCACTTCAAAGATCACTGTCACTGAAAGAAGCTTGCAGAAAACATTTTAGGGCGCTTGAGGTTTTTGTTCCTGTGTTTCGTTTTATTTTGTAGTACTAACCTTACCTGTCTTTTCAGTTCCTGCCCTCATGTGTGTCCCACCCTCATTATTTCCACACGTATGCAGAATGTAACATGAGAGTCAGCGCCATCAAAGTGGTAGTTAAGCAACTGATCAACCTTCTTCCCTCTATGGCGCAGCTCTGGTGTGTGTATGACGGAAAAATGGACCCAAACTGTGACTTAATGACCAATAATTTTCTCAGTTCACCACTTGACAGTCTGTGCATTGTAGAGATCTCAAACTCAGGCCCCATGTGGCCCAACTGGCTTGACAAATGATGCTTTGGATCCAGGGTTGGGTTTGGACTAAAGACTTTTGTGCTGTCGCCCCATATGAAACGCATGGCAGTGAAGTAGGGCCTGCCATGTTTGTATTTAGCTTGTGTAATGGTTACCAAAGGTAAGTATAATGATGATAGTTTAACATTAGGCCAGTATCAGTAAAGTTTAGGAACAGCTGTCGAGTCTGAAAGCATGTATTAGCACAGCAACCACCCGACTACCCAGGTAGATTTTTGAGTGTCAGTCTTATCTGTTTGTGGATGAAGAGAGGAATCGACGATGTTATCTTCTGCAGATGAACCCTGTGGCTGGCACATCACATGGTTGGCTCCTCCACAGTCGAATCTTCACTCTGTGCTGGCTCGCCACTGAACAAACTCAGGTCCCAATTAACCCGGCCTGGGTAAAAAAAAACACAATGCACAAAGTGCACAATGCATAAGTCACAGTAATGTCCTCTTGTGATTTCCTGAAACATTATCATCTAAACTCCCTTTTCAAGACTAATCACCACTCTCATCATTAAGAATGAAAAGGTACGCATCAGATCAGACAAGATATTTTAGTGCCAATGAGCAATCAATCATGCGCTCTTATTTCACAATATCCATTCAAACACACAAATGAGATCATAGGATATATTATAACCACTACCTGTTTTTAACATCTTAGATGCTTTTTAACCACACTTGTATGACATATTTTTTTAAATCAACATACATACTTTTTAAAAACAGTTAAGATGAACGGCATTGGCTCTTGCTGATTCATATTCCTATCAAATATACATACATTTTAACCATTAAATGGCGTAAAACAAACACGTCCAACATATGGTCAGCAAAAGGCAAATACTTCCTCAATGAAATAACTTTTAACTCAACCAACTAAATATCATATATATACATATATGTGTGTGTGTGTGATTTTTTAATGGTTTAATGGTGTGAAACATTATTACTGCTTACAGTGATATGATGTTAGCTATCTTAACCAAACTAGCAGCTATGTTAAAATCAATAAAGATTAGCATTACAATGCTAGCGATTAGCTTGATGCTAACATAATTAGCACAACTTAAAACGATCTGTAACTCTATCTGTGTAGTATTTAACACTTGGGGACAGTGTCACAGCTCCGATTGGTTATTTCAGAGAGCAGCATAATCACTTCAAGGAGTCAACATGGCGCTCATTTTACATTTCTTACCGGAGAAATCGTCGTACCCCTCTTCAACCTGTCCAGTGTGTCATCCGGAAGTCCTCAGCAGGCCCATTATAAGCGTGAACGAGCGTACGCGCCACCTTCTGGCGACCCACGGAATTACAAATAAGAACAGCTGTATTCATCCTGAAGGAAATTTTGTGCCAGAGTACAGGAAAAAAGTAACAATAATAAATAATAAAAATAATCTAAACAGTAAAAATAAGAGCATAAGACAGTAAGAAATGCAAGACAGAGAATAGACTAAGAAATAATAATAAAATATAGAAGTATTCTTAAATAAAAATAAGAATATAATATAAAAAAAAATAAAGATGATAAAAACTAAAATAATCCAAGATGAATAATTATAATTATGACTGAAAGTGTAACCGTAAATAGTACAGAGGGAATATACATATAAGAAATATATGGTATCTCAGGTATAAATGCGTGCAAAACAGTGAACAGTGAAATGAACAGTGAACAGGAGAGTGGCGTTATTGCACAGTTAAGTTATTTGTTGTCGTTTTTCGTTGTCTATTAAAGTGTCTTAAGTAACAAGATAGATAAGAAGGGCACAGGAGTTGTTGTATAACTGAATGAACCAGATTAAGACATTTGTATTGATGATAAACTATTTCCAAGAAAAGATACTGCTCATGAAGGACACTGCACATAATAATAGACTATTGTGTGACTATTGTACTATCACCTATACAACCAGTGTACATACATATTTACAAATAATGGAATAGAAAAATATTGCACATTATGGTTGTGAACAGATAAATACAGATAAATGTTGCAATTCTTAATTATAGTAGTTCTTTGAGTTTCCCTGAATTTTGGAACATTTTGCTGTTTGTAATGACATGAGGCACTTCAAAATGTTGACGTTCCCCTGTATGCTTGTATGCTCTATGGAGAGAATAATAAACTATACCTTGGACCTTGAGAAAGCAAGGTGTATGTACACTTCTATGAGGTAATAAAAAGGAAGATGTTTGCGAAGGTTTATTTTTATTTCTTGTTCAAATGGCCTGGCCTTGAATAACCGCACACAACTCAGAGACTTGGTGTTGAGGCCAGAGATGGCTATATCTGCCAGCCCAAATGCAACTGATCAATCAGAGCTTAGTAGGTGTGATTACACTGCAAAAAGACAGACAGTCGCTGGTTTGCAAACTTCTCTTGGGACTGGTTATGAAAAAAAAACCTCAGATGTTTAATTGTTTTTTTTGTTATATCCACACAAGAACAGTTCAAATAAAATCATACACATTTTAGTTTTGTCCCTTTATCCTCCACAGTGACCTCACAGCGAAGTTTCTGGTGGTAAAAGTTAAATAATTGTTGAGCGACTCCCCGTCTTTAAACAGATTGCACCAGTATTTTTGGGAGCGTGGCCCTTTGGCCACCTTACCCAATATGGGACGGGGGAGATTGGCACTGATATCATCTCTGTGTCTGTGGTTATGAACGGTGTGCATCCCACCCATCTGGTGCTCTAAGTAGGTCAATACAGATTCAGATACTTATATGCAAATACACATTCGGCTCCTTCGGGTCTGCGGGTTCTTTCTTGTGATCAGAGTCTCCGGGATTTGGCGCCGGATGAAATGTTGGGGATGCGATGACTTTTAGGATGACTTTAAGCACAGTTATTTTACTCTCTGTCTGTCTCGGGGCCCGCGACACACACATACACGCCAAGGCAGACACACACACACACTCAGTGGTGAGGTTTAATTGATTTTTCTGTTGCTGTAGATAAATCCATGTTCCGCATCTCATGTCACTGGCTGCAGCCCTTGTCTTCTGGCCTGGTAAACCCCATTCATCACATACAGCCTCTGCATGCGGCGACCCGCATGGTAACGCGTCTGTTACTTAGCTCACTCAACCTCGAGCTGCCCTTTCAACACACAGACACACACATATTGGAATGATTTCAGTCCTCCTCAGGGTGCATGTAGCCGTACGGAACATGAATTCACACTGATGTAAACGCTCCCCTTACAGTATTTAGTGATAATAAATTGAATCAGATCGCGCAGACGCATGTTCGCTCACGCACATATAGGACATTGTGTACGTGGGACATTACAGAGTTCGTTCAAACGCCCGGGGCTGATTTCAGATTCTGCATTTGTCAAACCGCTGTCCAGGGTTTGCAGCCGAACTGACCCTGAGCTTGTTAGCTGACAGTTACAGTAGGAACCAGCCTATCGAGCTCCCCTCATTCCTGCATCACTACTGCATGCATAATGTGCTTCAACATTACACAGCAGAATCTGAGCAGTGTACTATCAAACAGGGCTCAAACAATGAACCAGTTCTCCGACCACTGTCTGTAACTTTCATCTTTTTTGGGGTTTTTTTTTTTTTTTTTGCTAATGTTTGGATGCTGCTCCTGGAACAGCTTGTGTCTTTTTTTTAAGACAAATCCAAGTTTTGTGATTTTAGATTCTCACCTCCCTTCACAGTGAGCATCGGGCAGGGCTGTGTTCATAAATGCACAGCTTACATGAAATTTATTTTCTCATCATTAGTGTGCATGGTTGTTTTTTTTTCATGCAAATTAATGTGAGATGATTCATGTGAGTGCAGGAGGAAATAGAGTGGGGCTTCCCCTCATTTTTCACTAACACAAATAATATCTAGACTTCCTTGTTGGACAGAGTCCCAAAACACATAATTTTAGTGATTTTGATGGTTGCTTTTCATTTCATACATCAGTCACTTCAGTATAGATTCCATGTTTTCTTCAGTTTTTTGTATTATTTATTTTAAATTATATCTTTTCAGTGAAATGGCTTGACTATTGAAAAAGAAGCCAGTGCATTTGCTTAGGTCATCCATCACTGTTCTCTCTTAGGTCTTTCATGGTTCTTCTTTATGTATCATACTTTGGTTTGGATTTGCTCTGGTGATCTTTATCACACATCAGTGTTTACTGACTCACCATTTCACATGTTTCATTGGTATGCTCTGTTTCTATTTGTGTAAATAAATCACTTAAACATCAACTGATTGATTGGTTTTCACAGACATGTGTTTCCCTTTTTTGTCATGGCTTATGAGCTGGCTCGAGCTTCAGCCTTACTTTGGGATAAAATTGGTTTTAAGTTTAAAACAGAACTAGGTGACCTGTATGATACATACATCATCATCATGTCCTGACATTAGTGCATGAGTCAGATAATCTGTGAAAACATCCTCCGGCTCCAGTTGCTGCCTCTGCGTCCGTGTCTGCATCAAAACAACCAATCATGCTTAGTATCACAGAGAACAGGCAGCATGCAGCTCCCCTCCCCAGTACATGTGCTAACTCGGAGTGGGCACAGTGATGAACAAATAACCACAATTGATCAAGGAGAAAACAATAAAGAAAAGTAAAACAGAAGAAAGAAGAAAAGCAAGTTAAAAAGAAAGAGTTTGACTGAGCGGCTCTTTGGGGAGGAGCTTTGGAGGCGAGCTGGAGCCCAGTGGGGAGAGAGAGAAAGGGACCTGGAAGTTTTATTTGTTTTTAAGCAAAGTCAGTTCTCCTCTCAAGAATGCCGACTTCAGCTTTAAATGTATTTGAAAGAAAAAACTTCAACTTGCACAAAGCCGGAGTCTCACCGGTTCAGGCACGTGCAGCGTAACTGATTTCATTTATGTTCTCTCTATACCGAGAAAGCAAAGACAAAACAGGTCTTATCTCTATGTATAGTTTATTCATCTCCCCCTGGAGGGTTCAGCACTTCCTGCTGAGGCCCTAGTGATAAATGACAGAGCTGTCGTTTCAACTCAAACAGGGTGAGCAACATGTGCCACAACTCATTTTCCCTCCAGTTCTCAAAGTGCTGACTGCTGCACGGAGAAATGAGATGTGCCATCAAAGCTAACCTTAGCCTTTATTCCTGCGTGAACCCAGCTATGTTTAACCAGCCGAGGTCCCGCAGGGCTCCCGGCAGGAGAGACGAATCAAGAGAAGCTTCGATCCACACGCGGAGCGAAGGTCGCCGTTCCACTGGAGCGGTTAATTCAATATGAAAATCCACGGAGCCCACCACGGCCCACCGTTTGATTTCTGACACTTGAAAGTGTAGTTGTGAAATCATCGTGAATCCAGCATCAAGCCTGTCAGGGGGAGCGACGAGGAGGCACGGGAGAGACTGAGCTTGAAATCTGCATGTCCTTGGAAAAGTTACTTCAGGTATTTCATTATAATGAAGTATAATATCATTCAATTTTCTTTTTCTCTCAGTAATATTTCTTTTCTGATCTCAGAGGTTTTAACATTAAAGCTCATATGTACCTGTTTGCTTAAGTGTACAATTATAAACCACAACCTTTGTTTGTCCATATTTTTTTGTACTTGTTTTAGACCAACAGACATTAAAATCTTGATATATTACTGCTGCACTGAGCAGAGGAAAAAGCGATCGAAAGGGAAAGATGGAGAAGAGTGCTGTCATATTAATCATCCTGCAGCCACTCTTCATCTCCTCCTTTAACCACACTTCATGTTAGGAGTGACTCCGGCCTTGTGCTACTCTCTCCCGGCATGTCATCTTGTCAAATGAGGAGACTTCCTGGATACAGCGCACTTCAGGTTAAAAAGCCTCGCTGACAGGAACCCAGAGACAAGTAATTTGAGTTTCAGTGAGTCAGATTTCTTGCAGGTAGAGCTCCCCTGCAGGGAGAAATAATCATATTGGTCACATTAAACTCAGCAGTAGGGGCTGAAGAAGCTGTTAAGAAAGAAAATTGGCCAATAAATACATTGATAAGTATATGTACCTAATGCTTCAAACTATGGATTTTTTACAACATTTCAGTCTAGAAGTTTTTGGCCTATACTCAATTGACATGTCTGACACATGCTCACACTGACTCATGGCTGAAAACTAAGGTGAAAGAGCTGATGAACAATAAATGATGCCACTTTAGCATCAAGACACAGAGTGAAAATTAAAGTATTTTTCCCTGAAACAGATACAGTTCGAAACATGAACTCTATTTCAAAATTTTAAGTTTTGCATAAATTTGTGCTTTTTAATTAAAGCCAGATTGTCTCTGGATAAAAAAAACTCCTGTACTGAAGGTAGCTTGTTAAAGATGGCGTTTGAGAAATGAGTTTGGTCCAAAGTGGATGCACGGTGTTGTACAAAACATAAATTTTCCTGTACTTCATGGCAGCTCTCTCTCTGCTTTAGTGTTACTACAGTGAGCAGATTTTCTCATAACTGCGACTGACATGAAGGAAAATTCATCCGCCTTGGATTTTTAATCTGTAAGAAGGCTGTGATGGATCTAAAGCGTCTGCTCACAATGGGCAGTTATGCGTACACATACACATACATGTCAGACCTATGAAGTGTAGATATGCGTACCCACACGCTACTGTATGTGCCCATAGCCCAGGAAATTGCACATCATGTCTGCTAATGATGTGTGGATGAAGACCCGGACGTGGCCCACATACTAATGGGACTGTGAGGTGATGAAAGCGGGAGTGCGCTATCTTGTAATGAAAAGAGAGTAAGGGCCTCTGAACTTGTTAAGTGGATTTTCAGTACCGGAGCAGAGACGATAAGGAACCACCCTGTAGGAGGAAATTTAAATTAATGTTAACCGCAGAAGAAGTGACATCAAATCTTATCTGGAAATGATGATCAGCTGCTATGATGAAGACCTCAGCACAGAGGGAAATAACTTAAATAAGTGGTACATGAGTCACTCTGACATCGGATACATTAACATGTATGGAGTCACGCTGCCGCCGTCTGCGTGCTGGTTACGGTTTTATTCAAATGGGCCTTTCAGGGCATGAAATTCAGCGGTTTTATTGTCATAAATAAACGCGTAAATAGAGTAAAGTTTCAGCTCCCTTATCCCTGGAGAGCGAACTGCAAGTCACTTTGAAGACCCTTAAGATATTGTAAAATGGACGTGGACTGCAGGGAGGACAGTGAACGCTTAACCATGCATATGCATTTGCATAAACAGCCCACAAATGTAATGCAGTCTGAAAATCAGAAATGCTATGAGCAAATCCTCAATGAGCCAAATTTTGGAGAGTGAGAAAACATAGGCGAACAGTGCAAATGGTCAGTGTGGTATAATTGTGACCAATAGAGATTATATCCATATAACTAAATGAGAATTGTGATAGACCAGAAATGTTCTGCTATTACAAAAACTGTGGTAATAGCATTCAAATGCACCTCTAACATCCTGAACAGTGTGTGAGGTACGTTTGCACTCTGATACCGAGGAGCCTGCCTCACATGCCGTCAGATTAAACGTGTCCCTGCTGCTTGGAAACATGTCTTTTGGTGCCTGTGCAAGCTCAGACTCCCAAAGCATTAAAGGTGGGTTTTTTGATGTCGACTACAAAAAAAAAAAAAAAACACACAGAGTTGTGCCGAAGTCGTCATTAAAACCGGGATACCGGTTTCTTGCACTGGTACTGGAAGTAACATGGTGCTCAGCAGGAGGGGAGGAGGAGTTTTGTTTAATCCCATTTTCTGGTGCACTGCTCTACCTGTGAACATGGAAATCTGTTAATTGGTTTATTCATGGAAATGGAGGTGTGTGTGTGTGTGTGTGTGTGTGTGTGTGTGTGTGTATACAAACCTGAAGGCTAAGTCCTGCAGTTTAGCCCAGA
>JBAJHX010000067.1:17624993-17637462 GCA_037176925.1 Amniataba percoides | reverse complement strand
TATAAGCTATATATCAAAAGATTCATATGCAATAGTGTTGCTAGTTCTTCATTGTGATAATAAATGAACTAATGTGCTATTCCAGCTTTTTTCTACAACAAGTCAGCAATATATGTGGACTCACCTGTACGCTCTGGGACTAGAAACTAACTCCCTTTCTTAAGTTTCTCAGCATGAGGGATGAGGGGCATGTGTGAGCATACCAGCCTCGGTGTTGGAGTTCTCCCCAATAACAAGAAGGTCACCTGAATGCAACCAGGAGTCATTCAGAGGAAGGCTCTTCCTGTTGTGCCTCTGCACCACAGGGCAGTTTGGAGTATCTCTGTATGGGGATACCACCAAGGGACTCACTCGGCCAAAGTATTAAAAAGAAACTGTGACTGGAAGGAACCTGATCAGAACCTGAGCAGTGTTTTGTTATTGGACCTCTGTACTAGTCATGGATTAGCCAAAACAAACACCATGTTTGAACGTAGTGTGACTCATAAGCACACTTGATACCTGAACGTGACCAAAGATTGACTTTGTATTTGTATCATCAGACCTGCAGCTAAGCTAAGCACCACCTGTTGGTAACTGGATCAGGTGGAGGGGACGACTGCTCTGCAGGCCTGATAAACCAAAACATCTGAGTGAACTGTCGCTGATGCCTTTCTTAACTGCACCTTCAGAGGAATTTCTTGTGCATCTCAGGGGAGGTTTGGGACATGGAATACGAGTGTGCCATGTTCAAAGCCGCCACTGTGGAGAGGTGCTGTGGTGAAAAGGGCTTTTGTACCTGTGGTGAAGGAGGCCATCAAGCTGAAGAACAGGCCTTTTTTAGGCTCAGTTCATCCTGGGATCTCTTGAAAAAGCAGACAGGTGGCACGTGTGAATGGGATTTTCCCTGAGATGCTGAGCTATTGGCTGACACACCTCTTCAGTGTCAAATGGAGGTCGGAGACAGTGTCTAAAGACTGGTGCGGTAGAAGCAGAAGATGAATGAATTGGTGGATGGATTGAAGTCACAGAGTGTTACTGAAAATAGATTCATATTAAACCATCCAGTATGACCCTGAACCATTTTATCTGCACAGCCTCCTTATTTGCTGTGACAGACCCATCAGATCACTGTTGGAGAGCCCGAGGACTGAATATGGCTGTGACTAAAACAGTGACCTCAAACATTAATGCAGTTATATTTTTACATTCCCTGATTGCTTCGTTACAGATCCAGATAAAGAGACAACACCCCCCTTTAGTTTATGACTTTTTCAGAGCAGACCTTTCTCAGAAATACCTTCCCAAGACAGCAAATCAGCATCTACAAATGCAAAGCAGGGAACGCTTCAGGTGATAAATGATTGTGAAAATTAACTTAATGTATCTGCCAACTTCAATCACAAAACAAAACAAAGAGAAAACTGTAGATTAGACTAAAACTTTGGTATATTCAACAATCCTTTGATAATAGAATAAGACATCATGATTTCAGCTAGATGTTAAGAAAATTTTTTAAGCACTCACTAAAGAATAGAAGGGGTAAGGAAAAGTCAGTGATAAGTTTTGTTTTTTTTTAAACCAAAACACCCCAAATTAAAAACTGTGGATTTTCAATGTGAATTGTGAAAGTCCAAACTGTGTTGACCAATCATGTTGTTAACCACCTTCATAACACAGCTTGATACATCGTGAAGCGAGCTACCCTAAAGTTATTGAGGGTATGCTGAACTTGCTTTGTCGTAAAGGTCTTTATAATTTATCATTCAGCAAAAAGTCCTATTGACTGTAATGTTTCAGTAAAAAAGTTTTTTCATATTAAACCACGGCTGTCAGAGGATAATGTGAAGGCAAATATATTCAAACAAAATAAATATTTGGTCCACAATAATCCCACAAAAATTAGCCAAAATATTTATAATAATCATTCATCATAAGGCTATTACCTAAATGAAGAACAATAAACAAGTGACTTATACTTATTATAGACTTCATATACAGTTTTGTCCATGGTTAAGAACAGTGTAAAATCACACAACACTAGCAGATATTTTTGAGGCATGTTCGACATGAGAGGAAAGTGTTTCACCATGGATGACCTCTTCAGTGAGATAACTGTCCATCTCTGTCTTTGCCCTCTGCCCCGGTAATCGGAGGCTTCACTCTCCCTAAGAGGCGACATAGTGATTTAGCCTCCTTCGCCGGCTGTTGAGGTGCTTCTTCTTCTTCTGCCTCCTCACCTTCATCTTCCACCTGAACGCACACCAGCCAGCTCTTTAATCTGAGCTGAACTCCACCATCTCAACCTGAGTTTGGTGTTGATGGTTAGTCACGCTGGGAAGACGGGTTGCGTGGTCTCCTTTGTGCCAGGTCAAAAAAAGTTATGTTTTCTACCAGCTTTCTTTCCTTCCTCAGCAAAAACTTCAATCCTTCAACAAACACAGAAAATAATTATATGGACTAATCCTGTTATCTTTCATCCAGATGTAACAATGAAGATGATGTAGTTGAATCTAGCGCTGCTGTTTTGATATCAATTTGATTTATGTATAAGTCAAATACAGGTAAATAGCAACTATCAGAAACAACCTCTGAGCAATTACGTGAAACAAATGCTTTTTCTTTATGTTACAGTGAGGAATGAAGTGGCAGGTCAAGTTGCTCTTGCTCCTGTCACCTTTGATTGATTAACAATGTTGGCTTAACTGTCTATGGAGACACGAGACAGCTTCTCCTAGGAATTTCACTGGCAGTGATTGCGTAATGTTATTGTTGTGCAATGACAAATTCTCGAAGTTGAAGTCTTCATGAGGCCCCATTTTTCAGCAAATGTTGGGGACACATGCCGTTTCATGACATTTCGATAGTAGTTTCTAAATGACATAGTGTGCTGTGACAATCATATGGAGGATCATGTTTTCAGTAAAACCACTTGTCACTAGTCAGCGTGACAAATTTTGGATTGGTGAAGCAGGTCTTTTCCAGCAGCAGTTGTTGACAGGACCGCTGTTCCCAGCAGGACACCGTTTTCACAAACGATCATGCAAATTGGTGGTGTATGAAATGTTACATGTTTGCAAGGATGGTACATGAATGAAATTAGGGCTTTGGTATGCTCTTGCCATTTGGTTGAAAATAATATAGAAAAAAAGGGAATTTAGTATTAGTTTTTGTGATTTATGTTAGCTCTTCCATGATGAAAATGATGAAAATGGCGTATGGTGAGTGTAGGACTCTCCTGCCCACCACAGGGAAACAACTTACACTTTTTGTTTTGCTGATTTTTTTTTCTGAGATGTCTTCCACCATTGATTGATTAAGAATGACAAGTAGAATTGCATTCTCTGTGGTTTCAGTCATGTATTTCCCTAATTAATCTTAGTACTCCTAAATCAGCCCACTTTTTGTCAGATATTTCTGATAAGTTGTGTTCAAATCCAAAGCCGATGGTCACATACAGACATCCATTACTTTTTGTTATATATGAACACTACAGACTAAAGAATGTAAATATTATAAAATATAGTTTTTTTTATATTCAATAAAAGCATGTTTGACAACATTTTCACCCCCACTAGTAAAACTCTTTTTACTTCTTCCTTCCTGTTCCCAAAGCAAATATATGGCCCATTTCAGAAGGATTTATAAACGGTGTAGTTGGCCATACAAGGTCACCTGTAACCATATTATGTTTACCCTCTCCACAAGAAGAAACAACATAAACTGTATATGGTGTGTCTCTACTTGCTGAAAATGCCGCTACGTTGCATCATTGGCAAAAAATATAAATCACCTTGCAACACTGAAATGAAAGAGATAGACACAGCAGGGGGAGAGGCAAAGAGGGCAACAGAGGACTGAAGTGGTATACCAACAGAGTGACAGAGAAAAAACAAAATTTGAAATAGAATGAAAAATAACCCCAAGCAGGGTGCCTATCTTGGCTCATCCACTGGCTCCTGTTTGCTCTAATTTATACATTAGCTGCTGAGGCACTGTTTCTGAGGACGCACTCTGCAGACTCCTGGCTGTGGGAATAAATAGTGCTGACATAATGTTATGCACATTGCACCCCTAAAAGTAAACTTTAAGCTGTCTGCCTGGTGACTGGGTTCCAAGGCGCAGTCATGTATTGTGTCTGAAGCCTGAGATTAGTCTCTCTCACTCTTTTTTTTTCTCCATGTGATTTATCCTCAGTGAAAGAGAGCACCTCCTGGAGGGGTTTGGGTTCCTCATATCGTATTTTTATTCCTCTCAATTGCAGTTTCCAAGCAAATACGGACTCAAAATAATTTAGGCACAGCCGCTGGTTGATGTGAGAAGAAATGTCGCTGTAATAGTTATATGCAGAGCTGCTTGTCTGCATCTAGATACCTTTGTCTGTTTTTTTTTTTTTTTTTTTAGATCAGTGTCTCTTTTCTCTTTGAAATTCCTGCTTAGATCGTTTTTTCAGGTTTTATATTCAAGTTGTGCGCGGGGAGTGTTTATGGTTTGCCAACAGTCATGAAATCCTTGTAGAAAACAGCTGCATGAAAAGTGAGACAGGTGAGTAAAGCTGAGGAAAGACTTGCAGTACATACAGAGAAAAAAAATGCAGATGCAGTTACAAGTGCTGATTATCATTCAATATTTAGAGTTTTAGAAGTTTAGTCAATCAGGCTCTTCTGTCATTTTAAGAGAAACTCATGTAGTCCGATGCTGACAATAGCCAGTTGTTTTGTCTCAGTTGCATAAAATAACATGTTATTATTTTCAGGTTACACAATATACAGCAGGGAATGCCTGGGCTAAGCTTAAGAACCTTTTTTGCAGCTTTTCAAAAAGACTGATTAAAACCGTAGGCTAATAAAACAGAGGGTAACTGATAATAATTATAACAATAGCTTTATTCACATAGTACTTTCCAAAAATGCTTTCTAATATAAACACGTAAAGAAAAGTAAATAATGTGCAAAGCATCAAATATGAAATCATGTAAGCAGGCAGCTGTAGCTCATGTAATAGAGCAGGTAGGAGGTGGGTCAGGGTCGGAGGTGCAACATTTCAAAGTCTCTTGGGCAAGACACTGAAACCCAAATTGCTCCTGATGGTTTACAAGCACGCTGAGTGACAGCTCACTCCCACAGGTGTGTGAATGTGTAGGTGAACGAGCAGCAAAAACCTTGTAATTCTCTTTGGATAAAAAAGGCTATAAAAACGTTGCGATGCAGCCACAACAAATACAATCAGTTAAGAAACAGATAACAAAGAGGAAACTGGGTTTGACTGACAACCCAGGCAGGGAGTTTAGCAGTTAAGGAGCCAAGACAACAAAGACTTCGAGTGACAAGTCTGGATTTTGGAAACTTTTAGTAAGGGTGACAAGCAACAATCAGGCTCCTAAGGAGCAGTTCACAGAGAGCGGCCTGACCATTCAAGGCTTTAAAAACAAGCACTACGAGCTCAAAATTATATGTACTCTACAGGTAACCAGTGAAGGGCAGCAAAGATTGTTCTGATGTGGCTGCTTCTCTCAATTCCTGTTAAAAGCCTGGCTGCTGCGTTTTGTATTAGCCGCGGTGAGTTTCGCTTGCTGAGACCAGAATAAAGTGTGTTGTAATAGTCAGGCCTGGAGCAGGTAAAAGCATTGGTGACCTGCAGAGGAAAGGAAGGACCTGATTTTAGTTAAATGTTTCAGTTGGATAAAGCAGGATTTCACTTTGGTCTCCTGAGAATCAAAAACTGTGGGTTGAGAATAATGTTGTGGGTCTAGTGTGGGCTGAATTGTTAATACTACTAATGTTGGTGCTTGAGAGGGTAATTATGATTATATTTAAAGTCATTTAACAGCAGGATATCTTTTTACATTTCAGCAAGGCAATGCAGGAAACATCTGTGGTACCTTTGAAGGGACCTCTAGTGTCATTTGTGTGGCAAAGAAAATCAATGTTATGTCTATGCAGTAAATAATAGGGAATCCAGACTAGATCCTTGGGGGACCCCATAAAAGTGATGAAGAAATCAGCATGAGATACTTCATTTGCAATTGTTTCAATGTGGATTCACACTAAAGCAGAAAACATTCAGATTGTCACAGCTTTCATTTAGTCTCATTTTTGTAGCTCTGCATTACTCCCTTAAAACATTCTGTCATATATCACACATCAAAATTAAAAGGCATTAAAGAAAATAAAAGCTGCTGATTTTCGGCATTTGACTAATTTAACTCATCTCTACAAATGCACAGAAGGTTGATTTTTTTTTCGTTCTCAAGTCTTGAGGTTTGAGAGTTTTCTGAGTCTGAGTCAAAAACCACATGTAAATAGTGAAGCACCCATTTCTTTCTATACAGGATGTGAGATCAGCCAGCTTCGAGGCTAGTTCGGGATCTTGTTCAGGTCCTAATTGAAAGTAACAGTCCACCTGATATGCAACAGCAAGCAGCTAATTACAGCGGCACAATATTTAGCAGTCTCAGCCGAGCAGATCCAGGATCAGAAATCCTCAACTTCCGTAGCACCGCTGTACCACTGAATATACGATAATGGTACAAAAAAATGTAAAACAAGTGGAAACTGACCGCTTCATTATTCAGATGGAGATTATGGATTGACACATCGAAAACATGGACAGAGAGAAAGGGTTTGACAGAGGGCGATGAGAGGAGGAAGGGAAGAGACTAAATGAGGAGTTGATGACAGGAGCGAAGAAAGGAGCAACCACGACGGGAGAGGAAATGAAAAGGAAAGCAAAGGAGAAGGGTTGCTGAGATGAGCACAGGCGATGGGGGACGAGAGGAGAGGAAATTAGAGAGGAGAAGATAAAACGAGAGGAGGGAACATGAGCTGTGGCGTGAGGAGGTGAGAACAGATGAGAGGTGAATTAAATGTCAGCTTTCCTGCTGATTTTTGTAACGATAGGAGGATTTTACATGACTTTCTGAGCAACCAAACTCCGACTTTATTCATCAATTTTTGTACAGATTCAATGTTTCACAGGTATATAAACAATCTGACAACTAATATATTGATTTGTTGTTATCGTAACATGATCTCAATAACATTGGGAAATGAAAAGTAAAGTTTTTAAAAGTCATGTTGATGCCTGGGCAAATTCTCTCTGGTAACTTGAAAACCACATACATGTACTACCTACAATCCAAAGACACCAAGGTCAGGTTAACTGGTGACTCCGCAGTGTGAATATGAGTGTAACTGGTTTGTCTGTCTCTATATGTCAGCCCTGTTCAGGATGTAGACCTCCTTTTGCCCAATGACAGGTAAGACAGGCTTCTTTAAATATCTGGCCCTGAGCTCATTCGACATGTGATGCAGATTTAAGGTTATGTCTTGATATTTGGCTTGATACAGTCAGGTTGGGTATTAGATGTTAATTTAAGTGACAAAATGAGAGGTGATTTTTTTTTAATGTGGCCATGGTCACAGAAGTAATTCGTTGTTGAGGTTTAAGAGTCCTCAGGGGAATTTGTTGATATGAATAAAAAGATAACACCAGGCTTATCATTCATTCAATATATCAGAGTGTGTTACACCTGTAAGAAAAAAATACTGTGATGTATGAGGGGGAAATGTATTTTAATGCACAGAAATGGTGGCAAGGGAAAAAGGAATGGTTAATAATGGCGGCAGGAGACTTGCGATGCGGAGGAGGCAAGAGAAAAGTAGATGGATGGGGATCGAGGCAATGTAGGGGTTAGACAAATGTTGAGAGGTGAGAGAGGTGACTGAAGTAGAAGAAGAAAGGAGTGATGAAGGGATGAGACCGCTAACAAGCTGACTCAAGCGGAGAGAGGGCAGAGGGTGAGGATGAGAAAGATGAGAGGGCATATGGAAGAAAAAAAAAGGTACAGGGCGGCGGAGAAAGCGAGGGAGAGAAATACCTGAGCGAGGAAGATGAAGTGGGTTGGATAGGTGGTGGAGGAAAGATGGAAGAAAATGAAAGGGAAAAAGGAGGGGAACTGATTGGAGGAACGGGAACACAACAGAGGAATAATAAAAGATGAAGCCGCTCTGTGTGCGGCCCCGGCCGAGCGAGGCCACCCGTAATCCAACCAGGATGTTAATGAGCAGGTCGGATTGGAAAGGTGAGACGGGTCGAAAGGGGGGAGAGGGGGTGATAAATCAGACCAGACCATCCCTGATCTTTATCTCTGGTATGACAGGCCAGCACACTGTCCTCGAGGCCCGCGATCCATTACAACCCCAACTTCATTATGACCGATCCGAGAGGAATCTTTTCTCTTGGGGGAAGTGATGGTGGTTGTCGGGGTGGTGGGTTATTGCACAAAGTTGCAATTATGCTTCTTCAACAGACATAGACCTCACTAGGAATTACATGCATAAAAATGGAAGACACAAATCACTTTTCTGTGCCGTTTTTGTTCAGTTCAGCACAGGAGCGAGCCCCAGTTTGTGCTTCTAATGTGTTATCATTACATCTGAGTCAGCCAGCGTAGCATCCATTTGTCTCAAAGTAAAATCTGCAGTGATCTTTGAAAGACCAGAGGTTAACGCTTACAGCCGCTAAGAGGGTTTTTCCACAATCCTCAAAGACACTTTCAACCATCTATGTGTAAAACTATTCCAACTGATGGAGTATAAAAATTATATTTTTAACCCTTTTCCCAAAGTTGTTACTTTATCTGAATCAAGAAGCCAGAAGTAACTAATTTCCTTGCTTACTGAAGAAATAAACACACTATATGTGTAAGAAAACATAAAATGAGGGTAACGTTGAAGGTAACATAAACTATTACAACCATTTAAAAACATTTGTGGTTCAAGTGTTCACTTGGCATTTTCAGTCTTATTGGATCAGGATTGCAAGTTGGAAAACAGGTTAATGTCATCATCATGTTGTTTTGTCAGAATCATTTTTATCCTCATGTTAATCTACAACAAATGATTCTCTCCTGATGAAAAGGTAACATCAATACACAAGAGTGTAACTTGGCCATGGTCCACACAAGCACAGGTTACAAGGCAAACAACAACAACCCATCTGCAGCAGAATTATTGCAGTTTGAATGCCCCTGTGGCTCTCAGCAAACTTTGAACTCAGTATGTCATGGCTAAGCTGACAAAGCCATGATGGGAGCTCCAATGCTTCAAGCTGCTCCAGTCGGGTGATAAATTTGTGTGGACTTTTCTTATAAACCTTGTATGCAACTGCAGAAACTCCATAATTCACCTCCTGTTTAGTCTGAACACACGTTTAATCTTCGGCCTCCCTTTGCTCACACGCTGTGTTTCTTGTGTCTTGATGTGACTGATAGTTGTATCTAATGACTGCAACAAAATGTGAGAGGAGTTCATCCAGCAAAAGATTTTTCTTGTTTGAACCTCGCAGAGATTTAATTGGAAGCTCCCGAGATTCACTGCCAGAATGATGCATCACACCCAAAGAGCGCAGCAGTGTGCGGTAGAAGATCTGGTAGAAATATCAGAGGAAATGAACATCTGTCTTCGCTGGCAGTGCCGCTGACAGATGTTTTTGTTGAGTTGATCTTCTTTGGTTTTTTGCTACTTGTTTTGGTCTCCTCTTGTTGCTTTATTCTAACCTGCTCTCTGTATTCCCCCCCACCCCAAAAAAATCCCTAATTTCATTTCCACAATCTCTCCCTCACTGCGCACGTTACCTCCACCGCCTCTTGTTTTAGGTCTGACTGCCATATAATCATTGAAGACGTTAGAGGTTGCTCTGGGAGGTTTATGGAGTATTTTGTATCAGCAAGGGGCTCCCGCTTTTAATTTGCTTTTGTTTAATCTGTTGTCTGGTAGCTTTAGCACTGCCTGGACTTAATGCCTTGTGCCTAAATGAGAGTGTTTATGACTTGGAGTCTGGAGTTTTGTGGGCTAAAGCCCCCATGGTGGTTTTCATTCTGTCAAGACAGTGTATGTCTGCGTTTTTCCAGTCTGTGTGTGCAAGCGTGTGATTGTGTATGTGAATGCCTCGGCCGATGTAGTTCTTGTGTAATTTAAATAGCTTTGCTCCACATGCGGGGGCCACAGTGGGGTCAGGCTTTCTGCTGACAGAATGTGTTTACCCCATTGAAAACAAATCTGCAAATGGTTATTTATTCTCATATACATCCAATTTCAGCGCTGCTGGTCTGGGCACAATTTGTATAAATGGTGAAGTTAGAAAAACTGTATGTGAGGAGCTCTTAAGCTCAAAGGATTTGTCTCACCTCCTTTGACCTATTTAAGGGAAGCAGGGAGGAGATGCTGGCTCAAGCGGTTGAAAATAGTTTCTAAATGATCAAGGAGAGAAAATCGTGTGCCTCAGGTAAATGTAATGGAGGTAATGTTTCGAGACTGTTTCTTGTTTGGTAATTTTGCATTTTTCATTTGAACTGGGTTTATACAGCTTTTTATGTGCTTCGTAATTTCTTGAGAGATAAAAGCAGACATAATACACAAGTATATTTTAACACAAAAATGTCAATATGCCGGTGAATAAAATCTTTTTGCTGCAGACAAGAAACTTAGAAACTTTCAAAGAATTTTTGTGAAGCAGTGAAGTACAAATTATAGCATCCATTCAAATAAGTAAGCTATATGACCAAGAGGTGTGTTGATGCTTCTGGTCATAGTGAGATAACTCTGTCACACCGCAACTAAAAGTTAGGTCCTTTTATTTTACCACCATGAGATGGATAGTTCATACACAGGCCGTGCCATGCATTGATTATACACTCAAAGCAATTGCTTACATTATTTCAATCACTTTTTGATATAGTTTGATTTACGCCATCTACATCCGCTGCATAATGTTTGTTTTTCACTCACAAGGCTTGAGTGATGCCGTTATCCTTTAGGATGCTTTGTTTATAAGAACTAAAAGTGCAATTAAAGTGGTTTCTACCCAATTACATCTGTTTGTCAATGATGGAGACGAGACCCAAAACTTTTTGTTCAACATCGAGCTGCTTTAGTAAAGAGGTTGATGAAGAAGAATTTAATGGGATTAAGGTGTATTTTATACACCAGCTTGAATGCGGAAGCAGAACATCAAAGCAACACACTGATGATATAACTGTAGCTTGTTTACATTCTGCAAATGCTTCTTTCGCGACTGGCATGCAGAGGTGATGAGTAAAGTACCAGGGGCACAGAATGGATGTTTATGCATGTAAACAAGGTTTTATGAATGTTAGTGTGCAGAGGCTGTTTTCTCTGTTACTATATACACACATGCATAAAGGAACACACTGAATGTGAAGTTTTGTTCCTGACAACCCCCCACATCTGTCCTGTAGGTTAATCTAAACACAGCACAGGGCCGACTAATTATAGTGCTTTCTCCTTCCCCTTGTAGACAAACATTAATATTAACTGTACAGAGCTTTTTGAACACCCTGTCAGAAAAGTGTTCATCCAGATTTAATGCTCTCGAGGATCCACCAGCACTAAGAACACACAGAGTATAAGTGACCCTATTGTTATATTCTTCTTCTGCAGCGACATATATACTCACAGACAGAGATAACTTATCATGGGCCCCAAGGGAAAAAAGCAGCAATATAGACTTATGCCTGCTTTCATTTCTGTAGTTGAACAAACCAAACAGAAGAGTAAACACACTCCCACAGTCCATTTCCTCTGCCAGCCAAACCCAGGTGATATCCTCAAAAGAAGTTGCCAAATTAATCAGGCCTCCTCCTCCTTTCAGAAGAAGCCCAGTGCTGGGGGAGAAACCTGATGTAATCACTTATACACAGCTTGCACGCACATGTGTGAGTCCGCTTTGGACCTTAAGAGTCGGAGGAGAAGGAACCTGAGGTTTGGAGAGACGTGTTGGAGGGGGACAGTCAGCGAGAAGGCTGGAGGCAGCGGCAGCAAATGTTTATCATATCACACACACATGCACACGCACAATGTTACCGACACATTTCCCCTGACAGCTATGATGAGCCAAGCCGATTCATGCAGAAAATTGTTAGCTTCCTCCCAACCCCACTTCAGCTCAAATGGATTTTTATCTCACTTGCATCCTCCTCTTACCCCTGATATCTGCCTGCTTCGCATTCTTCCACCCTACATTTCCACATCCCTTTGGTGTTTCCTCTTTCTCTCCTTTCCTTCCTCTATCCCTCTCTCTGTTTTTATTTTTTATTTCTTAATGTTGGGTGTGCGCTCTCTTCCCATGAAAGGGCAGAGGAAATGATGGAGGGAGGGAAAATGAGACCCAAGAAAAAAAGAAGAAGAGAACTGGTCTGGTGTGGCACCTTCTCCCTGGTGATATCGAAGAGAGAAAATCCAGAATTATATTATAGGTAACTGTATTTTCCCTTAATATGGAGTAGGATGTGGGGATGAAGGAAGAAGGCTGCAGGGACAGTACTGACAAAGCAGATCACAGTCACCAGGAGAGACCCCTCATCCTCCCCTTGTGAGAGAATTGCTACTCAGGTTTTTGTGGGAGAGCAGATCTTTGAATGTAAGAAGAAAGGAAGGGTTGAAAGTTAAAAATGTTAAAAAAAAAACTT
>JBAJHX010000067.1:17601970-17616036 GCA_037176925.1 Amniataba percoides | reverse complement strand
TGCCTCTCTGGAGTGATTTTGTGTTTTTGGATTTTTGCCTTGTGGAAAAGGACTCTTTTTGTTAATAAACCTGAGTTGAACATTGCCCCGAAGACTGTGTGTGTCCTGCATTTGGGTCCTGCCTTGTCTGCCGATTGAGAATCGTAACACCCGCAGGATCCCTCACTGCTTTTGAGTCGCACAAATACAGTGATGACATACATTATTCATCGGCGTTTGATAATGCAAATCACAGAGTAACTGAATCCAAAGAGCTCATCCTTAACATAAGTTTAAATGATCATCCCAACCACTGCGTCTTTGTTATCACCTCCATCATTTTAACTGGTGCCGTTTTGTCTTTTTGATTTAAACTTTGCATGTGATAAAAAAACTTTATGAAGTCTCATGAAAATCTCTCAGTCTTTTCATAAAATGAAGACTGAAATGGTTTGATTCACAAAAAAAAGACAGGCGCTCCCAACCAGTAGCTGTGTGCTCCTGTTTAAAAAAAAAAGACAGTCCTAATTATGTGAGTATGTGAGGAATATGTGAGAAGAATGAATAACATGGTGTGTTGTTTGAGCGTGGACTGTTCCTGTGGAGGTACAAGGTCTTTATCTGACAGCGGTGACGTCCTTATTTTCCACAGTGACTCAAGGCCAGCACAAGGTCAGTGCTTTTTTATCAAGTTAGACACAGTGAACGGTAGTGCTGTGGGGTTTCCTGAGCCCCTTCTGTCACAGAAAAAAACACTGACCCAACAACTTCCAGTCAAGCGTACAGTGACGAAGATGTACATCCTGTAACTGTTATCTGTTTTGACCTTTAGTGTAACTTGTCATCCAAAGTGCACAGTGGAGTCATATGATCTCATTATTTTTAGCACAGTGATGTATCCTTGGAGCTAGATCAACATTAAACTGTTTATCTTTTCAAATTGTATAAAAGTGCTTTGTACAAGACTTAGACTATAACATTAAATGTTTATGTTTACTGCCGGTATAATGTGAAAATGGCCTCAATTCTTAGGCCTTTAATATCCAATAAGTATGAATACCCATATGATTAAATTGTGAATTCTCTGCAACTAAAATTTTCTTCAAACAACTAAAATGAGTTTTCGTTTTGTGTTCATTTTGGTGTTCCCGCTGCACAAAAACGATGCAGTTTCCCAGAATGCATTTCCTGTAAATTTTGCATCATAAAGATTTTGATCTGACTAGCATGTACATTTGTTTTGAAAGTGAAAGTTTTTTTTATAATATTTTCTTTTTTCAAACAAAGCTTCTTGCAGGAATCATTGTCATGAACTAATGTATCTACTAATGGCTATGTCAGATTAAAAACTGCACAAAGTGTTTCCTAAAACTCTTCATAACAGTCATGCTAGCAGTGAAATGCCAAAGCGAAGATGTTGAATGTTTAACACACAGCTGATGTTGATGGCAATATCTTTAGTTTTGCTAGGTTTGCTAAATTCTAGACAAATTAAAGTGTTGACCTGGTGATGGTGGGCAACAGAAAGAGAAAGAAACATCAGCTGCGAATCTGTAATTAACATGAAAAGGTAGTTCTTCTCAGTAATGTCATCCACAGTTTTATATAGACTGTACAAGGTCTGTTCATTTCAGCTGAGTAAGTACCTGTGGCAATCAGGAATATTAAGAGTGTTTAATTAACTATCTCTATTTGCAGAGTGTGTGTACCTTAATTAATAAATTAGAATGAACGGTGCCCTGTGGAAATTTCATTACAGCCAAAAAGGTATTGTTACATCACACATTTCTCACTTAAACACACTTTGTGTGTATCCATGAATCCTAATTGGTCAGAGACACACAAGTGGTTCAAGTCATTTAAAAAGATTTGCACTGAACCAGTGGCTCTCACATCCCACCACATAATCAGCATTATTACGTAGTTTGAAGAAAAGTCTAAAAATATATTGCAGTCATGCTGGTCATGGCAATGTGTGTGTGAATGATGTAAAAAGTGTTATGTAGCAGAAGTAGCCAACTAAAAATGCTTCTGAAAGGTGCCTGGTGAAGGCAAAGTGTACGATTCTTGTGATACTGAAATAAACAAGGCAACTAAGATGCTGAATGTACCAGATAAGAGTAAATTTGTTTTAAATCAGAGATATCTGAAATCTTTACAGGTGGATGAGATACTAAAGGCAAACTTCCTTCTTGGGCTTTACTTTCTGGTTGTGTTTCAGCTCCAGGACCTCTGGGGAAGTCCTGAGCTCTTCTTTGGCAACTGCCTGGTGTGTCCAAGAAAGTTTTGGTAAATAACATGAATACATGATACTCTCCACTACTTCTAAAGAGCCTTAGGGTAACACATTTAACTGCCAGCGCTTCAAGTGAAGCTGCTCAGCGGATACCAGTTTCCAGCTGGGGTTCAACTGGACTGAAAAAGTGGATGTGTGTGGATTTGAAGCAGGTGTTGCTGAAAGGAGCTGGCATTCCCTGGATAAATAAAAATAGAAAAAAAAACGTATGTGCGTACCCTTGACATTGTGTGATACATGTTTGTGTGTGTGCAGTATTTCTGATGGGTGTAATGTATGAGACATGTGAACGGGCCGCTCAGGCTGCCAGGCTTGTCAAGACGAATGAGGGATCTGTCTATGAGGAGCCCCTGTGTTGCCCTCCGCTCTGCTCTCCGCTGACCTGATCCACCTTCATCTCCTCTGCACTTCAGACAGCACGGAGGAAAGAGCAGCAAGGAATGATGGGAACAGGAGCGTGTAATGTGGAGTTCATTTTCATGCATATGCGGCTGCAAGGTGTCAGATTTCGTCTTTTGTATTGTGATTTTTTCAGCAGAGGCAGGTACAGTGCAGTCTGGGTAATCTGCCACCGCATGTATATGCATTTGGGATTTGATCGTCTTTTTTGGCACAAAAGTACAAAAGTACTGGACCTGAAAAATGGACAAAGAATTAAGCTGTCTGTAGATCTTGAACAGTTGTTGAGTTTGTAATGACGGTGGTGTCAGAAGTGTAGCTTCCGACTCTTAAAGTGAAGGCAATGCAAAAGTGAATTAAACATGCATTCTTTAAAATGGCCAGAAGGGGGCGACTCAACTGGTCGGAAAAGTATGTCGGATTATCTTGAAGTTGACGAGAAAATGACCCAACGTCTCACTTGATTTATTACCTCAGTAAATATTTTCTTAATGAGTTGATGATCGCAATCACATGTTTCAAGTCATCTATACAGCACAATGCTCAGTTTGTAAATCAAGGTCCCATTTTGAGTGAAATAGCAGTACTCTTAGTATTGAGATATCACCTGGCATCGCTGACATACTGACCCCAGTGACTCAAAAATGGAGGACAAAATTATTGCAGTACTGTGGGTCCCCATGTGATACTAATTTTAATATATTTAGATACAGTTCCACCCTCCAAATATGGCCTCAACTCAAGGCTTCAAATCAGACCACAAACCAATGGATGACTTCACGGTGGCCACATCCACAACCTTCATACAGGGTATGCACATCTACATTCAACATTAGCTTAGTATGTTATATTTAGCATGTTGAATGATGGACTAGGCCAATGGAAATTTTATGATGTTATTACATAGTAATATCCTCATGACAGAGTGTTGGACTAAGACACTGACACCAGTATCCCTTAAAGTGCTAGTGTGGTTAAAACAATTCAATTTATGTTTTGACTGAACATAAACTGAGAGACTATGTTTCTACATATTGTTCATTTGACCATTTTAAGACTGCCATATAGAAATTCTAGCATTTTATACCAGTCTATGTGGTGAATGAATGCTTCTATCTATAATTCACAGTCTTTAAAGGCCTCACAGTGTAGCTGCAGTTTGAGCCGCTGCAGCTGTTGATGTGTTGGTGTGTTTGAGGTCAGTTGAGAGAGCTGAGGAGCAGCAGGGGGCCATCAGAGAAGCACAGTGAGAAGCTGCGAGTCCTGCACTCCGTCTGGATGAACACTCCACATCACAAAGACGAGGGGAGGGCCAGCATGATGAACATAAATGAACAACATACGCATGCCCGCTGGCCTGCTCTGTGTATGTGCCACTCGCCTGGTCAGTCATGGTACTAAACGTTACTGAACTCATGCCACATTTTGAGGATTGATACACATATTTCGCAGTGAGGAGAGCTGTCGGAGTCATTTTATTGGCTGAGGTTCCACTTCAATGGGTGGGGCTGAGCCAGAATAATTTCCAGGTGGAAATTTTCTCCACAGGAAGCGGATTGATTATTCTTCCTGAAAGTCGAAGCTGCTCGACCAAGCCGCTCTTTATTAAAGCGCATTGATCAATATGCTGATTGGTTATTTGACACGCAAATGCTGAACTCGGCTACATGGCTCACAGTTTGCTTCCATCGCAGCATATTGATGTGTTTAATGGGTAATTAGTCGGCACATTCACCAGTACATTGATACGGAGCAGATCGAGCCAGCTGTGATCATAAACAGAACATTATTCATTGCTGCAGACACATTTGTAAATTCCGCTTTCCCTGCTGCTGTAAAAGCACGCCAGTACTGATGTTTTTGGATCAGAGCTGCTGACAATACTCAGAATCCTTAAATTTAACTATTTCTTTCATAAAAAGCCACGTTCCCTTGCCAGTTGATAGCTTTGGTGAGAAAGTATGTACTCTAAGTTTTATTTGAATTACCAAAAATTATATCATTATATCTGATGTAAAATAGTCGGAAATACAAAATTAGGAAAAGCAAGAGAACACTTTTTTTATATATAAAATGACATGTAACATAAGAGGTGGTAGCATTCATTAGAAAATATCAATTTGGCCTTCAGATGGGTTAAGACTGAAAAACCTGTTTACCAAATAAATCATTCAGCATAAACAGATCAAGAGTTCACAAAATTGATTTTATGTCAAAGCATTTAATAAAACCTCTTGCTTCATTTATAAAGGTTTTTCTGGCAAGAGTAGCGGAGAGCTCGCGGTCCCCTCGGGTCTGTCTGATCAACAGGTGGGTTTGAAATGAAAATGTACAAAAAATAGACAAGTCGTCCAATGAGGGCTGATGGAGGGTCTGAAAAGAGAAGAGAGATGGAGAGATAATAGTATTTTATGAGACGCTACAATAACTGTAAGGATCACACTCAACTGTTGGTCTGTTCAAAGTCACAAGTTAATGTTCCCTGTTAAAACCTCAGATCTGCAAGTTTATCTAATTAAAACCATGCGTGCTAAATAGTGCTTTACTTTAAGCATATAACCAGAGAAATACACAGATACTGGACTGGACAATTGGCAGTGAATTTAAATCATGAAGTGTAGATTCATCATATGTGAATTCAATTCTCACAGCACCTGTTCTTAGCCAGTAACACTACTCCTACTTTTGCCACTATAGTGCATCTTGAAACTGCAGCTAAGACACATTGCGCCTTGAGCAATTGAAACTAAACGTGAAGTTCGCTCTGTGTAGCTAAAATTCTCCATTTCTGTTTCAACATTTTTTGCAGAAGTTGAGCTCATTTCATGATGTACCTTGAAGACTTGGCTCCTATCCCATCAGAGTTGACACCACAAGCTTTTTTTACCCATGAATATTGCAGTAATAACCAAATGAAACCCATCAGAGGTGTCAGTCCATTTTAGTAGCTTAATAGGACTTCTTCACTAAACTGAGGGGTGCTCAATGACTAGAACAAGAACAACAATAAACAATGGACATTGCGACTCAAAATGATGGATATCTAGCAAAGACATGAAACAAGAAAAAAGGCTGAAATATTGGGTTTGTGATTGAATCTGTGTGACAAAAGTTAAGTGAGGGAGCTTGGGACTGTGACAACCGCCTATAAGACAGTGAGAGCTCCAAAGAGACCTTCCTCAGCGAGGGAGGGGAACAGCTGGGCACATGACCACGACGTTTCATGATGAGAGTGCTTTAGTCTCTCTGAACATCACAGCAAACCGTCCTGAGCTCAGGCGAAGTGGGCGACATTTCTTTCTTCATGCGGTTGTCTCTTCTTCAAAAACTCATGAGGTCTGAAGGGGTTTCATAAGCCCAAAGGATGTTAAATTCTTTCAATGCTTAGAAGAGTGTGTACCCATGAAATTCAGTATGAAGTATGGAAGTCATCAATAGAACGGCTTCAGGTGCAGATTGAGATGGAAAAATAACCCACCGAATGACTGCTGACTTTATTGAGATGTTTGTGCCCACTGAAAAATAAATGCTTATGAGCTAAATGGGTAAAAAGATGCCTAAAACAAATATCAGCTAAATTTTAAACACCATGCTAAATCAGTCTGCAAGGAATATTGAACTCCAAGTAAACACAGCCACAATACAGATGCTTCATGCTACTTGCACCTTGCACAAGAAAATAACACTATAATGGATCTAACCATGAGTCAAACTGTCTACAAACATCATGCATCTTTAAACAAGATTATACCACAGACATGCTCGTGGTTCGGTGACGCCACTTAGTGTTTAGTCATAAGCCAAACCATCGACATGTGCTTTTTACAGAAGGCCCATGTATGCAAGGTTATGGCTACACAGTGCTTGTTTAATCTTTACGGTTAATTAAATGTAAAAAGATGCATGTTTTGTAAATGTATTACCTTCTTTATTTTAAGATCTAAGCAAACATAGTGATGGCTTTCATATTGCTTCATTACATTCAAGTCATTCTTTCTTGTCATTTAAATGAGTTGCTTTGTCTTTTATACTATGAATTTTCACCTGCGTGAGAAATGAAAATCTGTTTAAAAGAAATGCTCCCCAGAAGACACCCTTTGCTGCCCCTCAGTTCTGAGTCTTACTGTTAAATGGTTTCTGGGAGTGATGGCTGTGCTACTGTGAACGTTTGTGTGCTTTTCCTGCTCAACTGAGCAATGAGTCATGAGTCATCAGAGGTGGGCAAGCAAATCAAAATGGACCTTAACAATGCCCCTTTGTACAGCGTCCCTTTGATGTTTTTCCTCTTTGAGAGTCCCGCGCTCTGAGGGCCGTGAATACGCTGCCTGGAAATCAACTGTGTTTTGTTTTTTGGGTCAAAGACCAAACGATGGAGGCATGTAGCCACCCGCCGTACGCTGTCACCTCCTCACCATCACTATCACTTCTTATGAACAATGACTATTGGAAATGATCAGTTAAATACATGTGAACAAGGTGACCTTTGTCAGTCCAAAATGGGAGGGTATTTAATTTACTATTATAAGAAATAGAGAAAATCTCACAAATGTGTGACAGCGTGAAGCAGGCTGAAGTGAGTAAAAGTAAAACCCTTACATGTTTTTTTCACTGGAGAGGTTTTAGAGTACTGAAGAGGTAACACTGTGCTGGGTTTCACACTAACAAGGCAAATTTTAAACATATTTTGTGCATGGGTTCTGAAATGTTTGGTTCTCTGTAAACAAATGGGGGAACAACAACAATCAGTGTACAGAAGGACCTCAAGTTGTCAGAGGTAATTAATCATGACTGAATTCAAGTCAGTTTGAATGAATCTTGAAAATAGCACCTTTCAGGTCAGTGGATTTGCTCATAATTTTACTTTATTAAAAGTACTTTGAGAGTCCAAGCAACCATGTGTATGTAACTTAATTAATAATACACATGTTCCCTTGTGGTAGGTTTGTCTTTATCTGTTTATCTTATGTTATGTAACTAATGTGTTTATGTATGTCCTGGCCCTATCTCCCTTGAAAGAGACGTTTTTAGGTTAAATATAAAAGAAAAGAAGAAAAGACATCAAAGAGAAGCACAGCCAGTGGTAACCGTGGGTAAGAGTCAATACCTGTCTTATCAGGTGATTAATTATAAACAAAGGCGCTCTAATATCTCTTCAGCTCCAGACAAAACTAATTTTTATAGTCTAATTACAGAGTTTAATAAATTTGACCATAATAGCATTTATATCAGCATCCCTGTTGCCTGCGAGCTAAAACTGGTTTGCAACCAGGTTCCATTAACGGTGATAAAACAATAAACGGTAATCCGAGAACAGAGAGCCGACGTGTGCTTAGCAAGCGGACATTCATGAAAGAAGATATCTTATTATTTTTTCATAGCTCAATTAAAGAGTTACCACTCTGCACATTATTAACTTTTTAATCACTCCATAGTGAAACATGCTTTCTTAAAGAGGAAATTAAAATGACAGCATCTGAGCCTTGTTGTTCTTCATCCAATAAGGGGGAATATTAAGTTTGTCCCTGAAATAAATTAGCTTTGCTGCACTTTATTTTCTATAATATTCAGACTTGCACTTTCAAGGAAGTATTATCTGCATTTTCAATTTGTTAAAAGCCAAATAAATGTGCAGCCTGTGCTGTCAAAAGATACCCAACGACAAACTCCACGGGCATTTTGTCTTCATGTTTATTAATACAGCTGTTGTGACAAGCCTTGCATGTAATTTCTGCCGCAGTATGTTCCCGCTCTTCATCGTCAAATGCAATTAGCCGCGACCTACTTCATGAGAGGGAGAAATACTGTTCTTTAATTGCCTCGCATCCTGGAGAGCAGCAAATGGGGTACGTTTTATATAATACTGCCAGTCAAGCTGCAGGAAAATAACTGGGAAAATGTTAATGACGCACGTTCAGGAACACTTATCAGGAGGTTAATGAATAATTACGAACTTTTGTCTGAAAAAAAATGAGGAAAGATCCCATTTCATTCAAATTATGGGTAATCATGAGAAAATTTATGGCATGAACATTAAGTGAGAGTATATATGGTAAATGCAAATGGAAACACAGCTAGACCTCCAGTAACTGGCAATTTATGTATGCAGAAGAAATCTATTACTATAGAGGGATGGTCCGTCCTTTAACTCTTGTAATGACAAACATTCCTGCATAGCTTTCTTTTATACTGTTTTAACTCAGAACATTTAGGTTAGATATAAGGGAGAATAATATGGTAATTATCAGTAATTATCATTATGTCAGTGTATGTCAGTAATTTTAATGGCCTCTCAATGCTGTTATTTTTCATTAACCACACAACACATATCACCATGGCCACGCCATGTACATATATTACTACATTTTATCTTTGTGTGTCACCAAACCTTAGTTCAGTAAATTAAAATAAATTCATTTTATATTCCATTTAAAGAAAAGAAAGAGACACAGCTGTGTTTTATGTTAAATGCTAACACACTGATGTTTAACAGGTATAATGTTCACTATCTTAGTCAATTAGAACAAAGGCACTAACATAAAACACTAATGCAAAGTAAATGTCATCAGTTGGTGATAAAAGTGTTTCACATACTGAAATGTTGACCTGCTGGTGGCAGTAAATGGAGTCACACTGTCAAAAAAGCCATTAGATCCTCTGGGGAGGATGGATGCCTGTTCAAAGTTTCATGGCAATTATCCAGTGATTGTTCAGATATTTCAGTCTGTCGATCATACTTCAGCCCTCAAAACCTGCTGCTTGTACAGCCATAAAAATGTGTGATAACATCAGTCACAAGATGAGACAAACTAATGATGTAAATGTGACTTCTTCATGTGACAGATTGGGCCTTTTAGTATAAAAGCATTTCATTTCAGTTCCAGCCACGAGCCATTATTTCCCCTAATTAGCCTCCCTGTGTGGATTTCTCTACAGGCCTTTTCGTACGCTCTTTGTTCGAACCACCTATCCACCTCGTGGTCACAGCTGCAGCAAGCTCAGAATCGTTCTGATACCTTTATCCGTGTCCCACGGTTCCTCCTGGATTATCCCGAAGCATTTCCAAACCTGACAGGATGTGTAATCCCTCGAGGGTGTCATCTCGGCCTGGAGTACGGCCACAGAGGAGGTGTCGAGGAGGCGTCCTGATCACACACGAAACCTTCCTAATTGGCTCCTATCCACATGAAGAAGGTGCTGTTTCTCTCCCAGCTCCTCCGCCATCTCAAAGTGTGATGCCTGTGAGGTGAGCCTGTTTTTTAAGCAACTCAATCAACCTGGAAGTGAGTTTTGTTTTTTTGTTTTTTAATGGACATCGCAGGTGGGGTCATGTTTTTCTCCATCTCCTTTTTTTCCCCATTTTCCCTCACCCTCTCTCCATCGTGGCTTCCTATCAGTATTCTCAGGAGGAAACCTTGTTTGAATCAAAAAGAGGCATCAGTGTCACAACTTTCCCCTGGACCACACACACACACACACACACACACACAGTATGCACAGTCCACAGCTGTCAGTCAAATGACTCATGCCCTGCTCCCTGTCAAACTCTCTTGCTCATTCTGTTCATTAGTGCCACCTCCTCTCACCTCCTCTCTCCCTTCATAGAGTCGTCAGTGGGAAGCTCTTCATTACCTCCCTCTCCAACTTCCACCCTCCCCTCCATCCAGCTTGCCTGTCGTCATCATTTTTTTTCTCTCTCATAGTGACCTAACCTGCTCATTCAAATGAAATGTACGAGTAGTTATTATCATCTGTCCAGACACACACACACACACACACACACACACAATAGGAGAAGAAGCAGTTTCATCAACTCTATATTGCTGTGACAAAAAATCAATACATTGATTAGGCAGATTAGTTGTTCATCTTGTTATCAAGTGGTACGACAGCTAAATTAAGTATAATTTTAATATAATCACTTTTGTCACAAGGCTTTAAAAATGCCAAATGTCAAGTATCAATTATGCTCTGCAGCTTCTCAGATGTTTTTGGTTTCTTTTTTTCTTTTAACCTTAAATATCTGTTTTTGAACATCTTTTTGAAGATGTCACTTCACTTCAAAATGTAGATGGAAGAGGTATATTCTGCTTGATATATCATTTTATGAAATCTATAAATTAACTTTCACCTGAGACTTGAATAAAAGATCATATAAATGAGGTTACAGGTGAGGTTATACATGCCTACACACCATTTTCCATGCATACACAACGTACACGACAAAGGGGGACTGATGAAGGCTTGTTGCACACATCAAATCTAATGGACCTCTGTATGCACACATGAGCACCAGATAATTACTCATAATTACCGTTCTCTTTTTCTCCTCATCTCTTTCTTGCCAGCTCACTAATTGCTCTCAGTAAGAGCAAGTCAAGATGAAAAAAAAGTGCAACCGGCATTTTCCTCCTCATCAGTTCGGCTCCTTTCACTTTATCAGACTCTGGATCGTTCCACCTGACGTCACTTTGGAAATCTGCAGAGAGGAAATGTTTGGGAAAAGTTCTGCTGCAGCCTTAACAAGCTTCTTAGCGCCTCACATTATCTTACAGCGTGGATGCATGGCACGTTTTCTCTTCCAGAATAATCTGAACTATTTCAGTGTGAAGATTTATTTGGCAGGAAAAGTTTCATCAAGATTTATGATGGATTATATATACATGTATAATTTAGCTTTGCCTAGAAAAAAAATATTGACTTCTCCTTCAAATTCAGTTTAACAGAATTTAGTTTCATGAGAATTATGAAGCTGTCAAATATGCGAATATCTGTACATTTTTAGAGAGGCTGTCAGGGTCTGTAAGACAGCCTCATGATCAACAAATAAAAAAAAGTAAAAACATTTCAAAGGCGTAACTTTCACTGAAGTTTTTACTCAAAACAAATATGCCACTAACATTTCTCACTTTAAAGATGAACTCTGCAACTCCCTATCTGTCTATGAAGATGATTTTTGCTCTCTGAAATTAAAAATGACAGGAACGCTAATTACGAGGGTGAGAGGAATTGTCATGTAGGACCCACAGTGGAAAACAAAAGGAAGACAAAGGAAATAAAACTGTCAGAGATTTTTTTGGGCACTAAAAAGACCCACTGAGGTGGGTGAGAATATCGAGTAAATAATGTTTCAAAAAGGAGAGAGGCGAGCTGCACCTTTCACTAGGAGGTGGATTAGAGCCAAATGAATCAATCAGAAGTTAATACCTTCCTGGCCAGTCTTAACCTGCCTCTTACACACACACTCTCTCTCTCTCTCTCTCACACACACACACACACACACACACACACACACACTACTGCCAGATAACCCCAGAGTGGAGATTGATTCATGAGGCGAGTGTCAAGTTCAAGCCAAGGACACCTGAGCACCTGCTTATAGCCAGTATATCTGAACACACACACACACACCCACACACACACATACACACACACACACACACACACAAACATGTACATGCAAATATGAACTTTTAATGAGAAATAATGAGATGGTGTTTTCACATAGGAAACCTTGTGTGAGTGTAAATGTAATATCACACACAGCATTGTTTTACCCAGTAATATATCACTGTTTTAAAATAAAAAGTTGTTGAAATGTACTTTTTCTGTACTACTTTTTTTAACTGAACCCAAGAGAAATACATGTGTGCTTCCCCAGCAGTGATATTATCATTAAAGCAGCTATAATTAAGAGTTTTCTATAAACAATGGATCCCATAAGTTTATCATCTGACAGGAGATGCTCGTACTGATGAACCTTGAGAGACCCATCATCCAATTCTGCAACTCCCATTGTTCTGGCCCTATAGTTCTTTTTTTGTTTTGTTTGTCTTTACAGCAGTGTTTCACTTTTTGTTCTCACACTTCTAATCAACAGTGTGAGAACATTACCCGCCCAGCACCAAACAAGAGACAAGCCTGGCCTCTAGTTGGTAAAAATAGCGGCGTATTTAGCATCCACAGTCAGATATTTCCCTCAGCAGTGTGTGGGAGATCAAAACTGAGTATGTGGACACAACATAACTCACCCTCATAATGGGGCGTCAAATATTATTATGTATGTAGGAATGTCTGAAAGTGCTTTTAAGAGTTAAGTTGGATGCATGCATGTGCATACATATACTGTACCCAAACAGATTCATTCATTTAATCCCAATGCTGATGATCTTTCCCTCATTACCAGCATATGCAAATGCAGATTGTTCAATGCTGCAAATGCACCTCTGTTAGCCAGACATTTCACAATCCAGTATAGAGCCCGTTCTCAGTGGATAATAACACACACATACACGTACACATAGTAGAGTGAGTACCGCAGATACTGCAGAGTACTCTCTCTCCTCTGTCTCCTCTCAGTCTCTCCTCTTGTGTGACTCACAGGCAGGAGAGCAGAGGTCAAAGCTCGACACTGAATTAAATTCACGAATTTTCTTTCTTGCTGGAAAACAGAAACTGTCTGGTGGCCTCATGGCGAGTAGATGATGCCTATATAGCGGCTTAGCGCTGTCATCCGGATTAGCGTGTCATCAAGCAGCATTAAGGTCGTCGATCGTCGTGTGACAGTCAGGAAGGGCAAGCCAATTATGTGAGGTCAAAGACTGGAGCGAGGGACTTCCAATCTGAGGAAGACTTTCACCAGGCTCTGCACGGGAAGATATATTTCTAATGCCTGTTACATGAGCGAACATGAGTGAGAGAAAACCAGTCTGAGTGAGGAAAATAAATGCAGAGACAGGGCAGAGGGGAGGAAGAAAGAGAGAGCAACAGGCATAAGAAGTGGAGGAGAAAAAGTTGGACAGTAAAAAGTTAAAAAAAAAAAAGTTGGAGTGAAAGAATACCGAGAGGACAAAACTTTGGAATACAAAGACAGTCAAAATCTACATGACTGCAAACTGAGTAAAACAAACACAAAAGACCTAAAAAAAAATGTGTTTTCATGGGCTGGATCCCATTTTACATGCTGGGCTCATTGTTGCCCCAGGCAGCCAAGGCTCCTTGCTCAGGTGGAAGTGAGTGGCTGCCTTGGGCCATAATAACATATTTACCTGACTGTTAATGAAGAGAGTGGACTCTCAGAAGCCCAGAGGTCACGGTGCCTCTCCCTGACAGCATCGCCGAGATCATACCAGCTCATCTCCTCTGCAAAGGAGCAAGCCATTGATTTTCACATGATATGTTCATGGATATCATTTGTGGATTCCCGGGCCTCTTCTCTCCAGGCGCAGCAGGATGACAGAGATGCGTACACAGGGAGACTGTTTTTTTTTTTTTTTTTTTTTTTTTTTTTTTTCCTTTAAGCCTTTTTTCCTTAAGAAAAAGCCCCCAACAAACCAAAAAACCACCCCCCCACACCCCACCCCCCCCGTCCACCCGGGGGGGGGGTTTTTTTTTT